>JAPYYX010001925.1:0-23981 GCA_030522605.1 Cremastinae sp. B BG-2022a
TTTTTTCTTTCTAAACGTTTTTATTGATATTTATCTTTTATTTAAAAAAAAATTACGCTCCTGTCATATTTTTCATTTCATGAATGGAATACCTTAAGACTGAGTATACTGAATGGTAGTTTCGATATCAATGGCTCTTTTGATAAAATTTTTTAATAATTCGACACTTTTATAAGATGGAGCGGTTAGAACGACTTTCTGAGGATCAAGAAACTCAGATTGAAGTTGCTCGAGTACGATCCATTATCCTTGGGCCATTGGAAAAGTTCCTCGCCAATATCTCAGATCTCTCAAAAGAAGACACCGAAGGTTATCGAGTGCTCTGCACAGAAGTAACTGCTCTCATTGACCAATTCTTCAAGAGGAAGAATACCCATGTACCGGTACGTTTACTCATTTAAATAGAAATATTATTCTACACGTACGGCGTCCGAACCATGAATTAACTTGTATTTGCTTTGACTCTTGAACTACTATTTGATTTTCATTTTTTTTGTTTCATTGACTTCAGGCGAAAGGATCCAATGATGGAAACACTAACAGCATAATTAACGAGGTAGTGAGCAAAGTGAGGGATTGCGTGGAGATTCTGGAAAAACTGGAGTGTCTTCCCTTGAAGCAGCAACTTCAGGATTCTTGCGCTTATGTTGAAGAAATGGGATGTGCTGAAGAGATTGAAGATTTGCAAAATATTAAAGTAATGAACTTGCCCACTGATAATAGTTACTCTGTTTGTTTCATCAGCATAGTAAGATAAATGAGAATTTTATTCAACTGTTCCAGGAATTAGGAACGTTTATTCTTGAAATTTTGGAACCATTACGTAATTATGGGAGAAATTTACTATCGCGTTTGCTGTCTGAGAAAATGGCACTGTGTATATGCCAATTGTGTTCATCCTTTGGATTATTGGTTCAAGTTGTTGAAGAACAACACAAATTACAAGCACCGATTTACGTAAGATATTGAAGAAGCTTCAGAGGGAAAAAATTCATACATTGAACAAACAAACTAAATTCGTTGTTTATTTTATTTATTAGAACGCAAAAAAGTACGTTTGTGACCGACTTTGTTGCTGTTTCAAAATGATTATCGAGATCTTGGATTCCTCAAGCCCCAGTGAGGAGGAAACGAATTCAGAAAAGGAAAATCACTTTGTTTATCGGTAATTTATAATCTTGAAAAAAACATAAAATTTTTTTACACCAATAAAATAATAAAGTTAGAATAAAATTAGTTCGCAATTAATAATCAAATACAAATAATGAACTGTTTTCAGAATGGATCTGGTCCTCGACTTGATATGCAGCATGCAAGGAAAGAAAAAAGAAGAACAATTGGAAGTGATGAAAAACTTGTGGCCAGCTATAGAGGACGTATTTTCGCACGCCATGGCGATAGCTCAAGTATGCCAGCCGTACAATTTTAAAGCAATTACAGGAGCGAGCCAGTCCGTTATTACGGAGTACGAAAATCTGAAGGTTCAACTTGAAAGTGAGAAACCAGATCCGATGTTGAACAATTTATTCACGAACACTTTAAACGACGCTCTTTATCGACTCGAGCGAAAAGTCAACATTTCCGTGCTGTCTCTTGTAATGGAGGTGTTCAGCGAGCCTTTCGGTGCATTGAAAAAACTTGTCAAGTCTTGTGGAAATCCTCTCAACGCTGGAAAAAGAAGGGCAACCGATCTCAACGATGATATCGAAGAGTTTGATCAACTCACTGACAAAGCGATGCAAATCGGAATGTTCGCAAGAGCCTGCTGCAGCGATCCTAATCGTGAGTTTTTTTTTTGCTTTGTACAAACATTTCTTTAATCAAAGAATAAGGAAGGAGAAAAGAGCAGGGAAGGTGGATAAATATGTGTTAATAAAAAGTAATGAATTTTTGCCTGTTGCAGGAGTCCTAAAAATTGTTGATTGCATGGCAAGCTTGGAATCGCTGGAATGTGAACTCGTTCCCGCAATTATAGCCTTTTATCTCCATCCGGAGAGCAAGGAAAAACGAGCTTGTCTCAAAATTCTTACTGACAAATGGCAAACAGAGATCAACAAATTTCACCACACAGTGGATTTAATAATCGATTCCGCAGCATATTCGCAGGTACGAATCGCATAAAACATTGATAGATTGAATCATACCAATATGAGATAAATAATTATTTATTATAATAATCATTGATTATAATCAATTAAGGTGATTCTGGACGAGTTGGAAGAACGCGTATCAGTAATGTCGAATTGTCTGGAGAATCGAGAAGGAGGTATCACACGAGGTCAGGTTGATGATGTTGTCAAACGAGCTCTGGTTCTCGCGACTCAAGTCAACGTCGCCCTGAACGACATAGGAGCGGATAAAATTGATCGTCAAACCAGCATGCTGATTCGTGAACTAAAAACTGGTTAAATACAACGTGTTCGCCTCGCATCTTATTTTTTATATGTATGAAGTAATATTTTTAATAAATCGAAAGGTTTGATTTCAGCCATCTACGAGACTGACGCAGCATCGAAAGCACTCCTCGTCGATAATTCAACGGAATCGCAACAATTGAGAGTCATAAAGCGCTGCGAATTAATAATTAATGTTATAAAACGGTTGCAACCAGCGCTTGTTGCTGCTGTAAACGGTACGATGCCGAACGAAATGAAAAGTTATTCTTATGGAAAACCTGGAATGGGACAAGGGGATACTTTTCAAGGTATAGTACTTAAAAATCTGAATCTGTCATCGTGCGACATAATGAGACTAAAGTTAACGATTGTCTAAACTTGATTACAGGATCGATTTCCGGTTTATCTCGAGACAAATCCTTGCTCACCTACATCAGAACGCCTTACACAGGTTGGTTAATCAAAAAGATAATCTAAAATGAAAAATACTAAAAGATACATTGTCTTTTACAGTAAAAAACTCGAAAGCCGCATTATCGATACAACCCGCGGGCGGTGTACCGAGAGCTACACCCCGGGACTTGTCTTCACTGATACCGTACATCGAACGTGGTCGTACAATGCGGACGGATCGCTCGATAATGTACAAAACACCTATAAAGAGCGAGATTCGAAATGAGATCGACAAAGCTTCATCGAAGCGGATAACGCGAAATCTCTCTTTCGTGAGACAACATTTATTTAGCCGCGACAGTTTTACTCTGTCGCAACGGGATATCGATTTGACCAACGAGAGTCTCGAATTGACAGGTTTGGATCAATAAAAATAAATTTATTATTCTTCGTAATTGGATGAGTTAATGACGCAACTCTCGTTGCTCTCTCTCTCTCTCTCTCTCTCTGTAGTGTTCTTTCTCTCTACATGAATATTATTTCCAGGTATACTTGAAAAACTGAGTTGCCTAACCGACACTTTCAGCTCGAAGAGAGATCAGTCCGATTCAGAGGATATCGAATCGAAGAGTTACTTCCAAGCAAATAATTCGAGTGGAAGTATAAGCGTTAACTCGAGTCTATGTTTAATAGATTTTCAAGGTGATTTACAAAAAAGCGGCAATGCCAGCCACGAGCGGAAAGGTACAATCGCTGGTGGTGACGCTCCCTCGAATATCTCAACACCGAGAGCACTTCACCATTTACAACGGATTAGCAAAAAAATGGAACCTCATCTCAGACAATTCAAATCTCTCAAATCGTCGGTCGTCGATTAAATTGCGCTATCGATTTTCATATGAAGTACAAAGTTCGTTTTGATTGTCAGTTCGCAAATATGATCAAGAGTTCAACACCTCCATATAGGTCGAATTATTTGTTGTTTATCAATATCCGCCCCTTTGCGCTTAGTATTACACGTATCCGGTGTACAACGCTAAGGAATTTTATTCAGTATTACTTTTTTCCCCATTCTTCCTGTTTGTGGACGTTGATTCCTTTTTATTTGTTTACTCCCATTTAACGTTTCTCTATTGTTCGTTTGGTCTTATTAGACATTCCATTTTTTACCGAATGAAAATTATATATTTTGTAAGCAATAAAAATACAATAAAGTGATAAGTAACGATTTATTAAAATTGAAGATCAATTATTTGCGAGTAACAGAGTCATTTCACTACGTAAAGACAACGAATTCAGAAGACTAAAGAACTCCGGTCGCCGTGTTAAAAAGTGTGTCCAATTTGACTGGGGTAACCGGCTATAAGGCCAAGCTATCCTACCCCAGAGTTCTTTAGTCTTCTGAATTCGTTGGTAAAGAGGAATAAAATGATAATATTCAAAAATTAGCGGGATCGGCGCTGTAATCGCGCGGATGAAAAAAAAGCTTTCATGGGGACGCTTGCGCATTCGGTATCACGTATAAACTCATGTGACATCGTCTCGAGGTTCGAGATAGGTGTAACAATCTGACATTTTCTCCCGTAAAATTGGTTCAATAAATCATCGCGGTTCATTAGTTGTTTAATTAAAACAATAAAAGAGTTTGTGAATAAAGGCAGAGAAATAAATAACAAAAGATGGGAGCATCAGCCATTCCCGTAATTATTTTCACCCTCATCTGGGGCGTCGTTGGAGTGGTTTTGCCGTTCGTACTTCCGAAAGGACCGAACCGAGGGTAAAATTTTCGATTTTTACTGACCAACCCATGCCCGTTGATCAATCATTAAATTCTTCAATGATTCTGAAGTGCTAGACGTTTATTCCTGCACGTCCTACTGAAAAATTTATCTACTTGCTCAAAAATGCATGCACTCTGTAAAAATCAAAATACAAAGAGCTCTCGATGTTGATTTTCTATCATTAATTTCTACAATCGCTGTTTTGTTTGCAATTTTATTTCCTTATTGTTATTTTTACAATGAAACTGTTATTTTCAGAATTCTTCAGGTGGTTCTTATATTAACTGCGCTCACCTGTTGGTTGTTGTGAGTATACTTTATTCGTAAGCCAAACAACACGATGAATAAAAGTTCAGCTATAAAATTATTATATAAATATGTCAAATTACTTTTGTTCTAGTTGGTTATGTTGCTACATGGCTCAGATGAATCCTTTGATAGGACCCCAACTGTCAAACACAACGTTACTTATCATGTCGCGAGAATGGGTAATGATCGTATTTTCTCTCTTATTCTTTTTATACTCAGAATATGCTTTGTAAATCTATCATTGCAACATTAAAATGTCTGTAAAATACTTACTGTTAAATTAAGCATTCCATCCATTTATTACAATGAAAGAAAGTATACATAAAATAACTCTAATAACTCTAAATAGATATTAGTACATAAAAATTCATTATTGAATAAATGTTTCTTTTTGTTTCAGGGAGGTGTCACTATTCTATAATTAAAAAATTACGGATTATTGTCTATTCCTCTTTACATGTGTAAATAATGTATTATTCTTGTTTAAAGAAGTAAACGAACAAAAATGTTGTTCAAGATTCCAAGATGTCGCAAAAGATTGTATGAAACGTGTATTAGAAAATATAAGTTATTAGCCTGAGAAAAAACGCATATAGTTCTGTCATGAATTTTGTGGTGTGCGCACAATTATATCTGTTTGAATTATCTAGATATAAAAATTCCTCAAATATTGAAAATGAATAATGTATATTGAATGAGTAAAGAAAAGAAATAATTTTGTGTTCAATTATTTAATGAGATGTGGAACTGTTGAAGGAAAAATTGTTTTGCAGTTTCTGCTATTTGTGAATTCCTTTGATTATTAAATAAATTCTCTTCGTTATGTAAAAAACAATGTACCAATGTAATTTTTGAAGCTAAAAAATGCATTTTGAAATGAGAAATAACTGAAAATTATTATATTATTAAAAAAAAAAAGACAGATAACGAAATGAAAGATAATTCCCTTATTTTCTCGATGTTTTTCAATATAACTATACAGTATTTCGTATACGCATTTATAATATTGTATAATTATAGGCAATATATGGATGCATCACGTGACACGTGAACACAAGAGGGACAGGTGATTTATTCGAAAAAAATGCTGACCATTGAGTTACAGAAAAAGCTTACCTTTGACATTCTAATTTTTTTCGTCCATCAGGATAAAACGAGCTTTGAAAATCGAGCAACCAAAAATTAGTGAGGTTATGTAGATCGTGAGAACTTGTATAAAAATAATGAGAAGTTTACCTGAGATAAAATGTGAGAGTGGTTTTTAAAGAGTAAATCTGCTGAGCAGAGCATGAAAAGATTGTTCAGGTAAATACTGAAAAATAAGACACGAGGGATGCAAGCGGTGGCACACTTAACGCAGGAGGAAAAACGCAAACGGGATAAAGCATGACAAAGGCGACGATCGCGTCGTTATCATTAAGACGATTGACAATAATAATAAAATGAACTCGGAATATTGAAATGAAAGGAAATCCTTGAAATAACGCGAGAACATATACGTATAAGATACTGTGTAGTTATTCCTTCCTGGATCGTGAGTCCCGATGAAGAAGAAAAGATTTTTGGAATTCGCAGCCGAATCGAGACGCCGTCGACGAGCTGACGGTATCCTGGGAAATCGACGTTGAGCATCGAATTTGCTTTTGTTATGAGAAGGCGCTCGTTTCGTTCCGTTTTAACGTAAAAATAAAACGATGGCTGCTTCCTTGCAAGAGGTTAAGGCACCGCTATCGAACGTCACCAGAGATTACGGTAATTTGAAAGAAAAAACTCGATAGTATCTGCTGTTTTTTGTAATCTAAGATTATGTCGTCCTTATCTCATAAAATGAAGAAAAGGAGAAAAAAAAATTGACAGGTCATAGGTAACTAATCGAACTTTAATCTGATTTGGAGTTATATCGACAAGGTGGAAAAAGGATAATATAACGAACAAAGTCTTCTAAACGTTGAACGATGAAAAGTAAATGAATTTTCAGGTGACGGAGAAGCCTCTGGAGATCTGACTGCCCTTTCGTATGAGGATATAGCAACCAAGCTGCTCAGCGAAAAGTTGTTGCTTACAGCTTTGGAGCTGCATGCCGAACTGACTGAAGCTGGAAAGGAAATACCGATACTCACGGACTTTTTTGCCAATCCTGCTAATTTTGAATCTCACAACACTAAGCCTGAACCATTGGCATCTATGCGTGAGCACACTTTATCTACTATCGACAAAATAAAAATAAAAACTTGATTATTAGTGAATAATCATTGAGGAAACTCCAGCCAGGTCATCCAGCCAAGCAACATTGGATTCTCTAGACATGACAAGGTATTCAGAAGACGGTGGTGGAATTGATGAAAGAGTTGCGGTGCTTGAATTTGAATTACGCAAAGCGAGGGAAAATATATCAGCATTGAGAGCAAATCTGACAGTTGTCGCAGGTGTGTTGAGTAGATACGAATGCATCTGTTTTCAAACAAATGTTATTTACAACCTTACAACATTACAACAACAAACGAATAATCATAATATTTGTTTATTAAGAATCTGAAAGTTCGATACCTGAGAAAAATTCGGATCGAAGTTCATTGGGAGAGACGCGTATAAAGCCTCACGAGCAGAGGGCATTGAATTTCCTCGTGTACGAATATTTGCTGGCTCGCTCCTACAAGCTAACGTCAATAACGTTCAGCGATGAAAACGAGGATCAAGATTTTGAGGACTGGGAAGACGTTGGATTGAACATACCGAAGCCTCCGGACCTGGTGCAAGTTTACCGAGAATTTTCGCGCAGTAACGGCCACGACGAAACTCCATCTGCACATATTGCTCTACAGACAGATTTGCCAGATCATCCCGATGAAAAATCGAAAGAACAAATTTACCTCTTGGTAAGTCTTTAAATAGCCCTGCATTGACTTCATTCGCATGATTTAGGTGACATGTTGTTCAAGTATTTCGTGATTGCAGGAAGAAGAAATCGATAGGTTGAGAGGACAAGTAAGACTTCTCGAAGAAGATAAATCAGAACTTCAACAGCTCCTGGCTGTGGCTAGAGAAGCATCGGTGGCAACGGAAAATAAAGTCGTCCCACTGGTCGACAGGATAAGCGAGATTAGCGAAGATCCCGTGAAAATGTCAAATTCGAATTCCACGACTCCTGACAAATTTGAACTGTTGGATACATTGTCGAGAGATAATTTTCTTATAACTCAGGAAACGGAGGAAGACGATAGTGCTTCGGCGGTGATAAGTCTCGTCGATACGGATCCTGGTGACAAAGAGTGGACTAGACTCCAATTACCTCGCGTCGATGTGACCGAGACGAATACAACGACTACAACGAGAATTACAGCATTGCCGGAAAATATACCCTTCCGAAAATTGCCAAAAAAATTCGAACGCGAAATTTGGTCACTCGCGAGTTTCCTATCTCCTTCCGCGATCGATGAACCGTTAAGAGAAGACCTCTCCGGGGAGACTCTTCCGATGTTGTTGGCAAGATCATTACCAAGAATCATACCAAATGTTATCCTCAATAAACGTGAAGAGCTCATACCGCTGATTCTCGCCACGATACGTCTTCAAAGTGAACCCAGCGAACGTGAAAAACTTTTGCAACTGCTGTTCAACTTAAAAAAACGACCGAACGATGTCGAACGTTCAATCATCCTCGCTGGTTCGTCACGTTTTTAATAACAATAATAGAATATTCAAATTTCAATATAAAAAATATTTCGTAATTTTTTTTTCAAAACAAAATGCAAATGAAAATTATTGAAAACAATTTATACGCAGGTTTAGTCTCAGCGGCGAAAGTGGACGAAAGATCTCTCGATGCTGAGGAGATACTGGCTGTTTGTTGGGAATATAGTCAACACAAACATGTCGAGAGGAGATTACTCGCCGCGGAGTGTTGTGCGGCCCTCGCACCTTATACTTCGAGCGGTGTTCGGGACTCATTGATGTTGCCTATGCTCCAACAAATGCTCCTTGATGACAAAGAGTTCACTGTCAGATCAACGGTCGTACGAAGCTTGGGATTCCTCATAACGCTCATCGACGACCCGGACAAATACTTCCAAGTACTCTCATTTTTTTTTTACTTGAAAATTGTAGGAAAGGTGGAGCTATTAACTGTTTGAAATCCCGTATATCGAAATTTATAGTTACATTTGTTTGTTATTGAAATAGCGTAATAAATTTATTTTCTAGTGCGAGGAACTTACTTTGACTGCACTTGACGACGGATCATCAGAAGTGATCGAAGCTGCTTCTTCCATACTCGTACCGATCCTCGCCCAATGGGCAGTGTCACTGAAACGATTGCAATCTCATCTTGTGCCCCGAATAACTCAAAAAATCAAGAGTCTCATCAGACCAGCGAGTCATTATTCACCGAGCAAAGATCACAAGGAGAATGAAAGGATAATCGCGCTCGTCCAAGTTCTTCAAATATTATTAGCTCATTGTGTAATTGCCGTAGTTGATAATGCTACCGTTAAATCGCTAGTTCTCGACGGTTCTTCTTCAGAATTCCGTAAGTTATTATTAAAATGAAAATAGACAGTCAAAGAAGAATGAATTGATTTTATGAGAAGTTTATTTTCAATTTTTTTTAAATATTCAACAGCTGAAGAGTTTATGAGCATTTGTCAACCGGGAATTTGCAATCCAGAAGTATTTTGTGAGGAACCGACGACTATGGGAATGCTGTTGAACACATTTTTTGAAAATTCTTGGGAAAACGAGACTTGGCCCGAACTTGAATGGCTAACGTCTAGATTGTGAGTTAAACCGGGGATTAATTTTTCTTTTACAAGAATTAAAAGAGCGATGATGAAATTAGTATATTGTTATTTAGAGAATTATGAAAAATATTTGTTTATTTCAGGCTGTCGGATCTTTTGGATATGTTCAAATGTATCGATGTTGCTCAAGAAGCAATTTTAAAGGCTCTGCTCTCTTACATGGAAGCTCTGTGCGTCGCGTTTGGTCAATACGTTTCACGTTCGAAAGTAAGCATTACTCAGATCCGATTTCATAACAAAATGTAGTAGCCAATAATTGAACGATGGATCGATTCGTGAAAAGGTTTGAATGTTTGTATGCAAAATTTTTAAAAGAAAAATGTTTAAAACGAATTTCAGATAGAAAAAAGTTTCGAAATCGAAGTTAATAAAGTGGAGGAAGAATTGATGACTTTGAATTCGGACAAACCGCGGAGGGGTCTCGCTCTCATTCCGGCATATCTGACTATCCTGTCGACACTCGATATGACGGAGCTTGGAAAGAGATTGAAACAATTCATCATCGTTCTATCGATCAGCGGGGCCGGTATATCTAGTCTACGAATATCGCTTTCGAGATTGTGCAAGGAAAGTCGAGTAGCGGATCACGTCGTTGCTGCTCTCTGGGACGGTTAATAACAAAAAATAATGATTCGTTTGCATCATAATTCCAATCAACACATGTAAAAGAGTTTTTTTCAACTTTAGGTGTCGTTCATCAAAGACCGATTGTTAGGTGCACGATAGCCGAGCTCTTCAGTTGCATAATCCCCATAGTAACAGAAAAATTGGTCGTAGCGAGAATAGCCCCGGCAATAGTCACTCTGGCGACCGATCCGGATTTGTGAGAACTTAAACTTTTTTTCATCTTTACTCATTATTCATTATTTTCAGTTATATACTCAATTTTTTTTCGAAAATGCGTTGAAGGATCGTTCGAGCCGCGGCCATTCCAGCCCTGGGACATTTAGTAACAGAATGTGGAGCTCGGGAAGCCCGGGATAAGGGTCGTTTGACCCTGGAGACAATCGCTCGAGAAGCTCAGGTTCCGCCTGCTCTCGTCGTCCCACTCGTTTCGACTTTTGCAGCTATAATTCCGAATTCTCCGCAACATTACATCGAAGAAGGTCAGTCGACGCTCTCCATTCCTATCAGAAAATCAATTGTACGTAATAAAAATAAAAATGTATTGTTTTTATAATAGTTGTGGCGAAACAGCTGAGAGTAATAACGGCATCTGCGGTCCAACAAACGCGGAAGGTGGATCTGGCAAACGCCCTCGTCGAAGCTTACTCGATATTGGTTTACTGTCCACTGAGCAACCAGTGCGTAAGCGGAGTTCTCGTGCCGGGTCTGAAGCATCTTGAGAGTCTGGTTAATCAGATATCACCGCAACAAAGGGAGACGGTACGGTCGTTGCTGAGAGAAACCGAGTCACGTCAAGAGACTCCGCGGCCGATGGAAAGATCGGGTTCGAACAGCTCCGGACTCTCGCTCTCGATTGCAACCTCCAATGTTGGTCAAGGAGTCGAAGACATGAGGCAGAGAATGTCTAAGATTTTTATTCAAAAAACTAGCTCACCCAGTTTGCCGAGCATGTCCAGTATTTTTCGAAAGAAATAGAAGAATCGAGAGGATTGATTCTTTCACGAAAGAAAAAAGACATGAGCCGAAACCCACTACGCACAATTAATCCCGTCATTAGATCTAAAATGTTCATAAAACATTTATCTCTTCTTTCTCATTTCCTTACCCTTCCATGAGACGTTAAACTTTTTCTGTTCCCTTTAGATTCTTTTTACTATATTTTACGATCTCCTTGCAAGCTTCAGAATCTCCACTTTTACGTCTCTATTCGTCGACATCTGTAGGGAAAAAAATTTTAATTTCTCCTTTTAAGTCTTCCCCGTATCCATTCAACATTCCCATTTCCAAAGCCCCGTATCATCCCCAACGCGATTTCGGTTGTCAAAACGTAGTTTCGAGATATTTATAATAATAGTAATGAGTACATGCAGATCTCAATCGTTCGTTGAGATGTTTCTCTTTTTATTCCTTTCGTTCTTATTCATTTCGAGATACGTATTTTTATCAAATTTACAATTTTTAAATTATATTTTTCATCTACAGAGGGATTATTGTACTTATCATTAACGTAAGTTACCGTTAAAAAAGAAAGAAAGGAAAATAGAGATTCCCGTCCGAACGGTGGAACATTATGATAATAATAACAATAATATTAGTGCAAGTTGAAGATGTTTTAACATTCGTTACCGAAGCAGCGCTTATTGTTTTGGCTGATATATATAAATGTATGTGTATATTTTGAAATGAAAATTTATATAAAATGTTGTTGCAAGTTGTAGAGAAATTTTGACATTTCGTCGAAACGAGTTTACATGCTTGATGTTTCGGCGGGATCAACTTGCTAAAATAAGAAATTAAATAATATAAAGAAATGTATGTATATATATTTTTGGATGGTAAGATGCTATGGATATGAAACAATAAAAAACACGTAGAAAAAAATTTAATGATTCTGATGCGAGGGCCAGGGGATTTATTTTACCCTCCATTCCATCTGACAATCTCACTTCGAGCTTGGTATGAATCTACATACGTCTTTCTACATGTTTGGGTTATCCATTAAATTATTATGTATTACAGAATATAAAGTATATCAAATGACTTACATTGAATGGAAATAAAATTATAAAACTTTTTGACTATCGGATGATGAAAGAGCGATTACACTTTTTCAGATTCTGAACTTAACTTTTTAATTTACCTTTTCACTCATTTTATCTATTATTATTGAAAGTACGCTCATCAATTATTCAATCCTTAAATTATTTCGTATACATGATATATTTTTTTACAACAACGGTGACGCTTTTTGTAAAAATGAATATGGAAAGTGACGATTAATACGTGTAAAAAAAGAAGCGAAAAAGTGTCAATTAATGGATTACCTTCAATAAGTATATATGCTCGATTCATCTTGTAAGAATATTTTATTTAACCTATATTATTATATGTATATGTATATATACAATTACATACTTATGTATAATAATAACAACAATAATAATAAGAATAATCAATAATAAATAATGAATAATATATAAATAATCAATAAAGTATAATCTTTATAGAGTGATGTAGAATTGTAATGGTAATATGTATGATGGTACGATTGAGGCCTCGTTTCGAACAGTCAGTTTGTTTTTCCGTATCCATGTCCGTAAAGAAAAATGAGTTTTGTGTCATTGAGACGAGTAAATTAAATGATATTTCACCTACTCATTTAATAACGTCCATTCATAAAAATAATAAAGGTATAACATTCCAACGTTCTTCAGGATGCATCTAAAATTTCTTTACCTACGCGTCTGTATACACATGCGTATAATTAAATATTAAATATATAATATATCAAGTATAATGCAAAGTTACCGAGCGATCGATTTATTTAATATTATATATATATTTTATTATAAAGAATATCAATTCGCGTCTATTTCTTTCTCACTTGGCTTCATCTACGGTGACATTAGCGTACACGAGAGGCGAGCCTTTTATGGGAATGCCTGTGTTTATTTTTTTTCTTAAACGAAAGAGAGTGATGAATCGTAAATTTGATAATCGGACTTGCGATTCGTTAGGTAATAAGACGAGTGAATTTAAGTGGGATGCATCGAACAAATCGAAAGAAGAAAAATTAAATCTTTTAGGCTGAGCGTTCGAAATTACAATTGTTTCTAGTTACTTCAATAAAGAGATTTTCCTACCTGAGGAATCTACATTCTTTACTCTAAATCGTTTCATTCTCACCTATCGAGTTATTAATATTACACTTTAATCCGTTTTTTACGTTATTCGAATCGCAGAAAAACGTGGACGATCTATAGTATTTACAAAAGGATGATTCGCTTCGTCGGAGAGTGACGAGAAGAAACATCATCGATGAGGAAGAACGAACCGCGTGTGCTGATAAATGAGGCCCCTATCGACCAATATTTCACCATCGCTCATTTTTATCAATCCCGGATTCTTATACAATTCAATTAAATTTTCAACTCATTTGTTTATCTATTTATTCACCCGATACTCGGGGAGGGACTTTTTTTCGTCTTTTTCCTATTCGCTCGATATTTTAATCAACATGCTAATTAAGCAGTTATAATAATGCTCCTGAATAGAAAGATACAGATGCAGCTCGTCTCGTATTCCATCAATCTAAAATTCTACTCGCTCGGGGATATTATAAAATTTTTAAATTTTTTTCTCATTTTTGTTTCTTCGTTTTTTTTTGGCTATATACTATATTGTATATATATTATCCAGTTAAAGTTTATCTGAAAGGATATAACGAGAATATCGAATGAAATGTTGAGAAAAAAAGGTCGGCTGATCGTCTTAAAGCGGACTGGAGCAGATCTCGGTGAGAAGCGGCTTATCCGTTTCTCGATTCTTTTTACGGGGGGTCAATGGAACTTCCGACGAGCCGAAGAGGCACTCTCAAATGCTCTTTTTTCTTCTTGCTGTCGTGATTTCACCACTAAAGAGATGAGCAAATTCTTGCCTCGAGCTCAACACTCCCAGGACATCCTCTGTAAAAGAAAGATTTGTTTATTATTTATTTATTTATTTATTATATAAATCATGGTACGGTGGAAAAGAGTTCGAAGAGTTTGATTGTCTACCAAAATTAACGGAATCTCCACGAGCAGCGGCTCGATTAGCCTGGAGGAAAATTCTGTCAGCATCTTCGGATTCAAGCTGCAATGAGAGTTTCAATGCCTTTCTCACTTTATTCGCGTTCAACAACCTCGTGCAGTTTGAATCGCACACCTGAGAAATCACAATATTAATATTAATATCAAACGATGAATTTTATTTAATTTTTTTTATACAATTTAGTTTTATATTTTTGTAAATTCGTAAATTTTGAAAATTTACGTCCAGCAAAGATTTTAATAAATGTACAATTTTTATACAGGAAAAAATGGTAAAAATTGTCACCTGAAAGGCAAAATCGACGAGATCCAATTCCGTTTCTGCATTAGCAATGGCCAGGACTGTGAATAAATATTCTTCAAAATCGATTTTTCCACGATTTTCCTGAAACAAAAAAAAACATTAGACGTCTATTTTGAAATTTTAATTATGGACGAGACGAAAAACGCGGCAATGACTGACTCTGTCGTGAATTCGGAAGAGTTGATGGGTCGATGGATCCTTCGGGTCCAGCCTGAGTATTCGCGCAAACTCCTCAACATCGACGCTCTCTTCGAACTTTCGCGTTTTGCTCTCTACCAGTTCTTCCTCAGTTTTTGCTGCTTGCAGCCTGCAATAAGAATTCTTTTTTTATTTCTTTCTGGAAAAACTTATTTTCAAGGACGATGAATGTTTATTCACCCGAGCTTGCAACGAAGTTTGTGAGCTTCGACGATGCCCGAAGCGTGAGGCAGATGCAACGCATGGGCCTTGCTGATTATTCGGCAATCGTCGTAAGTGTAATCCGAGACTGGAATTTTAAGCGCTCTGAAACATAAATGTTACTTTTATTTCGGAATTACATACACATACATTTAAAATTTACAATAAATAATTGTTATTTAAACAAAAAAAATCTCTAAAAATAAGTTTTTCCTTATTTGTATTATTTTCAATTAAATAATCAAATGATTTGAATAATACATATTTAAATTTAAAATGTTATACATTATATTACTTATTTGGAGAGAATAAAATAATTTTCATTAATCATAAAAATGATGAGTAAGTGTAAATAAAAATGGAATATTGTATGTCTTAAATTTTCCAACTCACTCGGCCATCAAACGTCGAACATTGCTAGCATACAATTTAGGATCCATTTTTTCCGCCTCGCTGGGCCTATAAACCGGTAGAAATTCGATTTCACAGCTGCTATTCAATTGGGTCAATGTCAGCCACAATAATTTGAGTCTGTAAAAGAAGATGAAAAAAAAGATCAAATAAAGAAATATTCGTTCTCTCAGTTTCTAGTATCAATGTCTCCACTATTTTCAGATCAAGCGTAAATGATAATAATTATTCACTCGAATTTATTCAAGATTTCTAGAAATAATACAAATAAAAGATAAAATTGTTTCTTACGCTCCAGGGCCTTCCCAGGTCCACGTGACTGTGTCAAGCTTATTCGGATAACGGATGCAAACTGGTTGCACTGGGACACCCGGATAAAATGCTCCACACTTGAACGTTATCAGACAAGAACGATTGGTGCACGTTCCTTCAGGGAATATCATGACCTGCCAAAGAACAATTACAATTTAAATAATACATACAATATTCCGTATCGTATTAATATTTAAATTATTATTTATTGTGACAATAATTATTGTTATTATTATTGCATGCAAAAGGTATATTTGTTAATAAATAACAAATGAATACATAAAAAAATGATGATATCAAATATGAGATATATTCAATAAAATAATAATGATATGATTGATCAGTAAGTTATTGTAATTAATTAATTTACGTAAAAAATAAAATAAACCTATTCACCTGTGGCCAATCCTCTTTCGAAGTTGCACGTTCGATGATCTCCTTTATCGTGTTCTGTCTCGAATTCGGATCGTCGCGCCAAACGTAGACGGGCTGAGTGTAATTTATGAGCTCTGGATCGAATAATCGATTATTAGAAGCACAATTTATTTAATTTTCATTTGTGAAGTAACACATTAAAGTTCGATGATTCAATTGTGAGAATTTCCGTCGGGACTTATCACGGTTTTTTCAAAAAATCAATCACGAATATTCGATTAGATAATTACTCTTAAATGTTTACAAGAATAATCTACCGGTTAGATTTTTTTTAAAATAATGACAATCTTTTTTTCGATGAAGATAAAAAAAGAAAAAGTTCTTTATTGATTTTGTTATCGTAATTTCTAAGCATTGATGAAAAACATTAGAAATTGTCTTTTTTCCGGAAGTATTTAAAATTTGTAAAATAATAGCATATAATTAATGAGGTTGATTTTGATCGTGAAAGGTTCTGATGAAGGTGATCAATTTTGTACGTAACGCTCAATTAATTTCAATTTTTTCATTGTTACTTTTTGTCGATTTATTATTTATTTATAATCCTGTACTTGTGAGCATAAAAAAAAAAATTTCTTTGAGTTTGACATACGTACACGGAAATAATTAATATGGTGAATGGGATGAACGGTAATCGTATCAAGATTTATAATTATTTTGCTATTTGCAATTAAACAATTGCGATTTATCTGCGAACCGAACTTTATTATTTTTGCTTGCTCTTGATGAATCAATTAATTGTTTATCGTTTAATAAATAATTGATTGGTGCGAAAGAAAAGAAAAGAAAAAAATGATCTTCGTCAAACGTACTTCCGATAAATGGATTAAGTCCGGACTCTCTTCTAACGATGATCGAAGGAAATCCCGTTACGTAGACGATTCCACCGTCGATGAAAGTCGAGTGCGGTGCTACAACGAGTATCGGTGCTTCGGTTCTCGGTGCCTGTTTTCCACGGACCACAATTTTCATTCCGCCCGCTTGATACGTCAGTCGTCCGAGAAAGCATAACCATGGGACTATCTTGCTGCACATATTTTCAACGATGATGGAAACTATCTTTCAATTTCTCTTTCGCTTTTTCGCCAACTTTCCTACCTCGTTAACCGAATTTTTGTTTATACGATACACAAATATAGGCTGTATACATTGCCATTGTAAAAAATAGACTCAAATCCAACATTTTATCTCATTGTTCTTTACTCATCTCTAATTTTTTTATGAATTAATATTCTTTCATTTTTACTCAAATGGTGAAATAATTTTTTATTATTTATTCGAGTATCGAATAATGAATTTTCTTTCAAATAATTAATAATCCTTGTCGTTAATTTATTATTATTTTTGTGATTTAAAAATAAATTGTTTAATGATCATCGAAATATTTGACATTTAGAGTCCAATCAGAAAGGTCATCGGTCAGTCCAATACTTCCTCATTTTTTTTTATTGATTAATGAATAAATCCTTATCAAAAACTTGAGCCACGTGTCATTCTTCTGATCAACCAGAATATATTAAAATTTTATTAGGTTGAATTATATTCGATGTTGTGAAATTTGTTAAAAAAATTAATTAATTAATTAATAAAAAAGTACACAAAAATTTAGCTCGGCGACCCTTGTGATTGCTCTCAAGACTCGTTGAGATTATTCGTAGACCAAAAATTCATGACGATGAAAATTAATCGAATCTTCAGTCATTTAAAGATGCTGATGAAATTTATTACAACAAAGTGCAATTGACGAGTTGATGAGACACGAAGTAATGAAAAATAGGTTTGAGCCATAATTAACTATCAACGACACAGCACTGCTTGAAAATGCGATTATTTCGGTTATCGAAGTATCGAAAAAGTTAGTAAAGGAGGAAAGAAAATGGTCCGATGATAAAATGCAAGGTGAAGGCGCAGCGCGCTCGTTACGACGGAGATAACAAACCAGAAAACCCGAAACCGCACACTGAACCACACACATCATTATTAAACAGATGACTCATACTTCGTTATTGGATACGAATTAACAAACGTCTACGTAACGCATGAATGCCACGGATAATGATGATAATAATTATTGTCGTTAGTACCAAATCCCATCCACCATATAATAAAAGGTGTCCTCGCGCGTATGACGTTTAAATCGAATATAGAACGTGTTTGTGTATATTAATCGATCCATGCATGAAAAAGCGTGTTACACGAGAGGCAACTTCCGGTTTCGCTTCTTGAATCGCGATCTGTTTGAGACTATTACAAATTTCAAGACTCCCAAATAGTCGAGCATACATTTTTTTTATTCTTATTTTGTTTAAACAAAAAAGCTTAAGCTGCAAGTATTTTGGAATTTGAATATTTATTTTGTATATCTGTGATTTGCGATAGAATAAAATAATCAATGAAACTTCAGAGTAGAGAAATGTGAGGAAGAATAAAATTGTTAAAATGACCAGATTAAGCGGATAAGGAGGACATCGAAGAAAGAAAAATTAGAATTCAGGATGGGGAGAGACGAGGAAAACGTACTTCCAAAAAATGGAATTCGGCCGACCTCGGCCTTGGCGACGATGCTAGGACCGCCGAGGTAGACGACCGGAAGTGCGTCGAAGAAGCTCGAATGCGGTGCCAAGGCGAGTACCGGTGCATCCTTAGTCGTAGCCTGTTCACCCTTGATCTTCATATTGTGAAATCCACCGCAGATAAACATCGCTCTCATCGCCCAGCATACCAAAACCCTTAGATCCCTGTCGTTTTTTGTTTTTAGTTTTTTCTTTCTCTTCTCGATTATTTGAAGCATGGAATAAGAGCCCTTTTTAGCATTTAAGCAAGCTCCGATTATTGGTAGGAGGCGACATGCATTGCGTTAAATCAGGAACGAGACGAATCTACTCAACTGATAGACTACACTGATAATATTTATAATTATAATACGTATAATATAATATATTATAATAATGAAATATTATAAAAATTATATTTATATAATTATGCATTAAAAAATATCTGACAGATTATTTATTTAGCTTTTCTAACATGAAACTTAATAAAAATAAAATTTTGACAATTTTTTCGAGAATACGGAGCATGCTGAGGAAAACATCAATCAAAACTCTACAACTATGAGCCTCAAACTTTCGTATATAGTATACAGAGTCCATGCTGATTATGTTCTTCGAAATAAGCAAAAATTTCTAATTAAAATATAAAAAATAAAAAAATTTTAAATCTTAATTTTCCCAGTGTCAACATTTTTCAACTTTGCTCAAGTTTTAAAAAAATAATCTCCTTTTGTCTCCTTAGGATTTTCTTTGTCATTCTCAAATTAATTAATTTGAATGACAAAAAGCTTTTTTTTTATAGAAACAATTTCTTCGACAATATTTCAGATTGGAAAAGGTTGAATTTATTATCAGTGAGAATAATGCCATATGAGTTGACATTATGACATATACGCTGGGATCGATGAAAGTGAGGAGATGCGGGTGGATAGCTGAATTATTGAGAAATTTGAAAAAAGAGAAAAGGTAAGAGAGAAAGAAATGGAAAGGACACTCAACGACTTGGCTGGTAAATGTTCAAGGTTCCGAAAGTTGAGGAGGTAAAAAAAAAGTATTGCTCGGTTTTACCCTTCGTGAATTATTACTCGAGGATGATTGACAAAATTTATGTATAGTTACTTAAAAAAAGTTGTTTTAAACAAAGCTCTTTTTCTTTTCTCAATATTTACTGTTATTTGTGAGAATTGGTGAAAACATTTCTTAGAGGATTTTTGATCAAAGTATTTCAGTTCAAGGTGAAATTAAATTCATTTGACGTTCCGTTTACTCAATTAAAGAGCATCGAAGTCTCGAAATGAGCTTTTTGGTACAGAGATGAAAATCAATAATCTTCCGGCATGTGATCTTAGGAAATGTGAATTCCGCATAGATGCAGCGGTGCATGAAAACGTAATTGCATATAATGACAAGAACATTGTGATATATATTGCTCAAGTGGAAGGTTCTCTACGTTATCATTTCAAAAATTATTATCTGAAACGCTCTTAAAAATTTTGAAACAAATTTCGAAAGAAATCGTTTTTCAAAATCAATTTTCTATGTGGACCATACGATCTGATAACAAATAACCTAGTATGGTGATTTGGTATCAAAATTTGTATACGAAAAATAAAACCAATTCAATGTTTCTTTTTTGAAAAATATTTTATCTAAAACCCGAAACACATTTTCTTCTTCGTTATATTCTTATCGCTTTATGCGTGAAAATAAAAATTCATTAATGTAGCAAGTTTCAACAGATGCGACCAAAAGTATGCTTGGCACGATAATGATAAGAAATTGAAATAAGAGAAAAATAATAAGAAGCAGAAGATCCTGAATAGCGAAACGTTTAATAAAAAAAAACAGAAAAAAGAACGAATGAAGATGAAGAATGCGAGCATAGCGGAAATAGAAAAATGAACAAAATACTTAAATGCAAATAAGTGTAAAAAGGATAAGAAAAATAAAATCAAAGTAGAACCAGCGAGCAATGATCAAGCTTGGAGAATGTGCGATTCGTTACTTTCTCTTTTCATCGTTCTCTCTCGTCGGTTCGATATTTCGCCTCGAGCTCGATAGCTGAGCGGCATTGACGAGAAAACGATTCACGGCTCTTCGATTTTTCAGTGTCGGAGAAATTTCACTTTGAGAATAAATTTCGGCGTCAAAAAATCTCATCCTTTGCTTTTTTCTCACTTTTTCCCATCTTTATGTGCGATTTTTTTCTATCAATGTGAGATGATGACAGTTATTTTATTGTTGGAAAATTAGATTTGCCGATCAATGTCACTTTCTCTTTTTCTTGTTCGTTTCTCTCATCTTCATATAAATATAGAGGCAAATATACGTGTAAATAACATAAGAAAGTTGAAAAATAATGAAACTTTGAAGGAATTTAACGTCAACGTCCTTAGACGATATTAAAAAAAAATAAATCAATGAATAATCGACAACGTTTTTTTTTCTAAATTTTCTCTTACTCAATAAAAAACTAAAAAAATAACAACTCAGTAAATATAACAACAATAATTTAAAAAAAAATTTAATATTCCTCGTAGAAAATTACGTCAAAATTTTATCAAATTCTTATCATTTTCTTATCAAGTTCCCATTATTTTCACTTTTACTATCGAAACACCGCGCGCAGGCGATTACAACTTTCCTCCCTGGAGAATGAAAAAAGCACAGGTGCGTCTCGTCACGATTTATCAAGCCGGAATACTCGTATTAATATTTCAAGAGATTTCGAGGATGAGAGTTAGCGAATGAATGAGCGATTCGACGAGCGAGAGTGGAAGAACGTAGCGAATTTACAAAGCGATACAAACATTTTTACATCCACGTTTTAGATAAAGAATGATGAAATTACCGTCTCCAGCCGGTGAGAGGTGCACGACGGAGATCGTCTTCGGAAAGTCCGTGTAGACCGAGACAAGCCAGCAACCAAGCCATTATCACGAGAGCTGTGATAGCTGCTAGTCGGAAGGGCAATAACGCCACCGTCAGGAAAGCAGTCTGGAAAAACGAATGAAAATATTTTTGTCAATTCGAAAAAAATTGTATTTCTTTCCAATAACGAACAGTAGGGTAGAGGGGGGGGAGGAATTTTTAATATTTCAAAATTTGATAAAGTTTAATATCAAATATAGCGTTTTCTTTGCCAAGAACATTATATTTGGTGATTCCAAAACACATTCAATTAAAAATCAAAAACCAACACAGCAGATAGAAAAAGATGATTTTCTTTGGGAACGAGACACATTTAAACGAAAATGAAAATAAATCATCAATTAGATACTTGAAACAAGACGTCAAAGCTAATAGTAAATTAATAAATTATAAAAAAGAACATTTTTTCTTACTTTTTGGAGGGGTATCCCATTTTGTTCGCTAAAAAAATTTTTTTTTTCGTGGCAACTAAAATTTTAATTTGTTTCCTTCAATTGAGATTAAAAAACAAAAGATTTAGCATATAATTAAACCCTTGGAATCGCAAAAAATTTCTTAAGTATCCCATTTTGCCCCCCACTACCCTAATCATTAAAATTCGTTTCTAACACTCAACGAATCATTCTCGATGAGTTCTAACCGGTCCAAATGACCCACAAAATAGGAGAGAAAAAGATTCGAGGGGATAAAAATTCTTCGTGGCTTTCGGTGCTCGAAAAACGCACTTTTGCCTTGTCGACGACGCCGAGGAAGAGAAAGAGGAAAACGAGGAGAATAAGTAAGGGCAGGATGAGAAATGAAGGAAGAGAAAGAGGAAAACGAGGAGAGTAAGGAAGAGGAGGATAAGAAATGAAGGAAGAGACCAGAGACACCGAGTGTGAGGAGGAACCGGCTGAGAAACATGTACCGTTCTTTCGTTCCGTTATTCCTCTTTTACCTGACGCGCGGAGGATCGATCGACGCGAAACTCGCGAGACCATACCGCTCCGCGTAAACATTGACTCTCTGCTTGCCTTCTTTTTTCATTCCCATCTCAGTCTCTCATCAGCCAATGATTAAAAATAGGTTGATTCATTTATAATCCTGCGCGAGTTCCCATTTTGACGTTCCTCATCTCATATTTACGAACATTTTTTCGCAGTAACAGACTAATGGAATTTTTTAATTTTTAGGTTGTATTTTTTTACGTAAAATCAACTTTTGTTGCTCTCTTCAAGTCTGTCGTAAGGTGTTCCACTTCGGACATTATTTCTGCATGTGCGACTGTTGCTGGCGAATGGAGTCGCTTGCGAGGGAATTGGATGAAGCGGCGAGGGATTTAGGAACTGTCTATAGTGCTGTGTATTTTATATACAGCGTAGAGTTAAAGCAGGAAGCCATGAACGTTTCAGTTTGTCAATACACGAGCCAAGACAGAACTCGTACTATTTTCAAATAAATGAGAATATCTATATTCTTCAATGAGCGATGATTTCATTTGTCTATCCTGCACATGGATGCATAGATGCAGCGATGCAGATTTAACGTGATAAAGTTGTCTGATCGATGAGAATCTTGTTGCACGCTTTTTTATGAGAAAAAAGCATTTTCGAAGAAAAAAAGAGTTAGACACTGTTCTCCTTTCAGCAGAGAATAACGAGTAACTTTTGATTTTAATAAAATATTCGGCGCTTTGAAAAAAAACGTAGATCCAATCGGTAGAAATCTCGTTGCAGGTTTTTCTCTGAAAAAATAGAATTTTCGAACAAAAAAATAGATGCTGCTCTGTTTTTGATAGAGATTAACGTGTAACTCTTATTTTTTCTAACAATAAGATATTCAGCATATCTTGAAAGGAATTGCGAATTTTTTCATCTGTCTCTCTGGCAATTGATTGACGCGAAATCGTCCACCGACGTTTAGCTTACCGTATTGTAAAAACTACGCTACGACGATCATTTGCTGTATCTGCTTCATACTTTTGGCACTCTTTACCAGTATATCTGACAAGCAGGACCTCGCTATTGACTTTCAAGCGCAAATTATTTCAATTTTTATCAGACCAGTCCAATGCCGTGCCGGATCTGTCCACAAACTACGATTAAGAGCAATCACAACCACGTGACCACCCAGATTTCGTAGGTCCCGGATATCTCTCTCAAAATCGAATAATTAGACTTGAGAAAATTACAGTATATTCGGTTCGATCCCAAGAATTTGCCTCTGGTCTGAATTTTCATGAGAATTCACGTATTAATTAATAAA
>JAPYYX010001926.1:0-21530 GCA_030522605.1 Cremastinae sp. B BG-2022a
AAAATAGAAAGCTCAGCGATTCGTACTGAAAGATGAATCGTGTGAAATACACAAATAATATTTTTGAGACAAAAGATATTTTGTAGCGAAATAAATATAAATCGAGCATTCGGTTATTGACAAATTGACACAATTTCGTTTATTGATGATATGGAATATTTATTTATTTAAATGAATATGCAAATAATTTGTTCAAATTGCTATAATCTTTAAAAATTGTTAATCGTACGGTATAAAGGAGAAATATATTGGAATCTCGGAAAAAAATCGAATCTCGGAGTGAAAATAGAAAGCTCAGCGATTCGTACTGAAAAATGAATCGTGTGAAATACACAAATAATATTTTTGAGACAAAAGATATTTTTTAGCGAAATATAAATCGAGCATTCGGTTACTGACAAATTGACGCAATTTCGTTTATTGATGATATGGAATATTTATTTATTTAAATGAATATGCAAATAATTTGTTCAAATTGCTACAATCTTTAAAAATTGTTTATATAGATGGCATCAAAATCTTGACACAATTTTTTTTTATACAGATATCACATACATGTATAATCGGTAAATAAATATGTATAGGGCATTCCGTGTCGAATTTACATGAAAATAAATTTTTAACTTTTCAAGTTAAAATTTTCTACATTTTTAAAAATATTTTAATACAATGAATATCTACTATGTAATAAAGTACTTTGGTCTTTTTATAAAATCGTAATACGAAAATTCTTTGTAGAAAAATAATGCATCCGGAAGCGAAGCATCTTTATACGTCGATGTATTGACGTATATTAAATTGACGTCTATTGGAAAGCCCCTCTTTCGATTCCTGATGGTTGAAAGGGCAAGATTCCATTTTATAAATGCAAATTGTGTGCGCTTTTTACAAAGAATCATTCATCGTGATGCACGCAAGGCGAATTCCATATTAAACACTCTCTCCCTCGACTTATATTACGTAAGTGGCTTTTCGTGTATAGCAGGGAAATAAATTGTTGATGTATATTGAAAACTCATTCATCGTTCCATCAGCTCTGGCCAAATCAGTCTGAGACTGGTAAACGAATTTTGAGAAATCGTAGGACTTTTTTCTAAAGTCTAATATTTCTTAAATTTTATTTTGTTGATGTTTTAAAAAATTTAGAATTTTAATTTATAAACATTTTGATTGAATAAAATTTCTTTCATTTTTTAAATTATTTTTCAAATTTTTTAAATATTCTTTTTATGAAAATAGAAAATGGAAAAATGTTAATAAAATTTCTTAAAAAATTAACTTTTTATGTCTCAATTCTAGGTTCTCGATACAGACATAAAAGAATTTTATATTGTTTACGCCTTTCATTATTTTCAATACGAAAATATCATTTCGTTTAGCAAATAAAAAATCTCTGATACGCGTACACGTACTTCTGAATAACAAAAAAGTTTATTCGGGGGTTATAAAAGAGCGAGACTATAAAAGGAAGAACGATGAACCCTTTGAGTCGCGCATTCAGCTGGTTTCGCGTTGACTCTTCATTTTGCAAGATTCTCGCTCTTTTTTTTCGGCCGAGGAAACGTTACAGAAAAATAAGAGGGGTGCGAAAAAACGATGCGACAGGGGATGAGATTCATTCAGAAAAAATGAGGCCAGTCGGTCAAGGAGAACCGTGACGAAGTGTTTTGCGAAATAAAAAAAGCAGCAACAAACCCGAACGAAAAGCGTCTACGAGCAATGAATTCCCTTCAGTTTTGTGTATCGTTGCACACGGTATATCGATCCCGGACTCTTTTGTCCTCCCTGACAAAACAAACCGAAGCAGTCCACTTTTTTGTTATCCATCCTCTGACATTTATGATGACAAAAATTCATTCACTCCCCATTCACTTTTATCTCTTTCTATTCACATTATTTTCCATTTTCCCGATACATTTCCTCATTTTTTTTCTTCTTCTTTTTTATATGAAAACCGTTCGGGAGAATGAGTTATCCGTTCGTCATTGTCACACCGTCCGAAAATCGATTTTGAAAATAATTTATCAACACTGGAATGACACTTCAAATTTTAAGGTCGTCGTTCCTTGATAGTTTTTTCGTTTTTGGGACATTATTCATGGACTCCGATAACTCGACATTTTTATTTTTAAGAAAATACAAAAAGATTCGAAAAATGTTTAGTTTACATTCAAAGACGTCAAATTTCGTCGTTTGGAAAAAACAGTGTTGTAAAAAATTGATAAAAATGATCCAGAAAATATATTGGATGAGAGCTAAAAGCTTGTTCATCTTCTCTGACAGTGATAAGGTGTCTATAGATAAGGTGGAACTATATTCTTTTTTCAACTGAATTCATCTATTTCATCCACGAGAGAAGATGAGTGCTCCATTGATGATTACAGCCTGCAATAAACACGAGAAAAACGCTAGTGAAAAAATAAGCACGCGGGACAATCTCGATTTATCGTTTTACACAACGCGGTACGTCAGAGAAATAAAAATTATTTATCGACCGAGTAAATCACGCTGCGCTTGGCAATTATTCGTGTCGTTTTGAGAGCTTCAAACGATGCACCAAAAATTTTATTAGTTTCATTAAAATTTTTTGTTTTATTATTTATTTTAATAATTTTCAACTCTCTTTTTTTGTCCATTCGAATCATTTTCGAGTCAAAAACAGTAATGAACTAAATTTGATAGATTTTATATCAAATTTTCTCTCACAATTACTAAATGAAACAAAAACTAAATTGAAATTGCTCCAATTTCTTTTTCTTTTATTTTTTACTATTAACTTAAATAATTTTCAACTCTCTTTTTTTTGTCTTTTAAATTCGATTAATTTTTGAGTCAGAAACACTAATAGACTGAATTTGATAGATTTTATATCAAATTTTCTCTCACAATTACTAAATGAAACAAAAACTAAATTGAAATTGCTCCAATTTCTTTTTCTTTTCTTTTACTATTAATTTAAATAATTTTCAAGTCTCTTTTTTTTTGTTTTTTAAATTCGAATCATTTTCGAGTCAAAAACACTAACGAACTGAATTCGACAGATTTTATATCAAATTTTCTCTCACAATTACTAAATGAAACAAAACTAAATTGAAATTGCTCCAAATTCTTTTTTTTATTTTACTATTAATTTGAATAATTTTCAACTATTTTTTTGTCTTTTAAATCAAATCATTTTCGAGTCAAAAACACCAATAAACTGAATTTGATAGATTTCATATCAAATTTTCTCTCACAAGTACTAAATAAAACAAAAACTAAATTGAAATTGCTCCAAATTCTTTTTCTTTTATTTTATTATTTATTTTAATAATTTTCAACTCTCTTTTTTTTGTCCATTCGAATCATTTTCGAGTCAAAAACACTAATAAACTGAATTTGATAGATTTTATATCAAATTTTCTCTTACAGTTACTAAACAAAACAAAAACTAATTTGAAATTGCTCCAAATTCTTTTTATTCCATTTAAAGGATATTTATTCAATCTCTGGATGTTTTTACCACTTTGTTGTACTTCCGAAGCGAAGAGATAAGACAAATAATGTTCGGATAAAAATGTAATGTTGAGCTAGCTCCAGGATCGTGAAAATAAAATTCGATTGTTTGCGTTGACAGACAAATATATTCTCCGTATTTGATCTCGAAGTTCGCGGTGGAGAAGAAAACATACAGAGACAGATGTATAGGAGAGCTTTACATATATGTATAGAGGGTAAAGATAGCGTCTAGATCTTTTGCGCTCTCTCCGGTCGAATAATGTACGCGGATACGAGTATACGAGAGCGAGGATGGAATGGAGAGAAAAAGTAACAAATCCACGAAGGGAAAGACGAGCTAACTTTTTCGCGAGGGAAACTTTTCCGTTCAATTTGCCAAAGTTTTACCTAATTTGTTATTCCTTTTTTTCCGGGCAAGTTATATACACGCGAGTCCTCTCTCTTCTCGGCTCATGAACTTTTTCCCTCGGCTCATTTTTTCGAGAGGACTCTCCACTAAATACTGAATAATATCGCCATGGATCGCGAGTTTCAAAGTCTCGGAAAATTCCACTCGTACCAATTTTCGTTTCAGGGGGAAAAAAACATTTTTCGTGCTCGAAAAAAAAAAGATAAAATTGAAGAGCGTTATGAATACATAATTAACATTGTACATTTAGATTTTACACGATGGTGTGTCTTATCAATTTCCTTCCAGTTCTTGAAAATTCGTGATTAGAGCGTAACATTGCTCTAAAGTTCATGAGGAAAATAATTTGACGGATCGATTTATAACTTGTGAGGGCGTTACTGAATACAAATTTTCACAGCTGTTTTTTTTTAATTGTAGAATAATATCGAAAATACTATGGAATTAAAATCACGTCAGGATATTTAATTGGATAATTTTGAGACATTTTCGAACATTAAAATTAAAATTAATGAGTTATGATAAATAACAAAGATTATTTTATAAATAGGAAGCTATAAAAAGACTTTTTGATTTTATTCATTAATTTATAAATTCTCGATTTTTTTATTCAGTTGTTATTTTTTATTGACATCAATAAATTGACGTCAGGATATTAATTGGAGAATTTTGAGACATTTTCGAACATTAAAACTAAAATTAATGTGTTATGATAAATAACAAATATTATTTTATAAATAGGAAGCTATAAAAAGACTTTTTGATTTTATTCATTAATTTAAAAATTCTCGATTTTTTTATTCAGTTGTTATTTTTTATTGGCATCAATAAATTGACGAAATTCTCCGAATTTCGCTTCCGTCATATTTTTCGTTAATTTCTTTTTTCTTTTTTCTTATATCAAATCGTGATGTTCGACCTCGCGTAGCCAGGTCAAGGCATTTGTGCGCCAGAAGTTTAGATCTTCATTTTGTTCACGTACGTGACACGCGTTGCCCAATTAATCGCCTCTTGGAAATTTGTCAATGACCCGTCGAACGAGGAAACAGAAGCGAATTAAAATCATTTTTTCCCAATTGTCGTTTGACCCGAAATAAATTTCCAAGCAGGAAGTTTAACGAACAATTGTTAATTAATTGAAAATAAAAAAAATGTACTCAAAATTTGAATAATTTATTAAATTAAAAAATAGTTAAAAATATTTTGGTTATTGACACTTTTTTATCAATTTTCACTATTTTTTCCACAATATATTCTTTTTTTTATTGATTCGGTTTGAATCTATACGTGTACCGTGTACTCAATGTTTCATATCATAAATATGTGAAGTGTCCTTTCGTCTCGACTCCAACATATCAAAACGCTTTCTTTCCCCAGAGAGCACTTTTTGCTCCAATCTGCGAACACCTACGTCACAAAAAAGTAATAATAAACTTTTCTCCTCATCGAGAAAAAAATTGCGACAACTTTGCGATTTTTCTTCATTTTCGTTAATTTAAAAATTCATTCTCAAGACCGTCGATTGACGATATAAAATTCAACGACGATCATTTTCTATTTCAAGATCTTCGAAAATGTATTCTCAAGAGTAATTTTGTCGAGATTGCAAATCAGGTCTGGAAAATTGTTCTCCTGAAAAAAAAATTGATTGTGGCAATTCGCGGAGAATTTCTCTTCCGCATAAACGTTAATTTATAAAGCAAATACACTTTGACGAGGTCAATTAGTAATTAGGATAATAGTTTTATTGCTACGAGGCAGAAACTGTGGAATAGTGCGCGGCTTGGGCTTAATCAGGGCCTCTTAGAATTCGCAGATTGTTTTCCCACTCACGTAACTCCGCGAAAGGGCCGCCAACAAAAAGACTCGTCGATGGCATGCTGCTTCGCTGCATAATCAAGCAATGAAACGTTGTAGTCCGTGATTGCTCAATTTCAACGTGAATTACGATGTGAAATTATAAAAATCGTGTATTTCCTTTTTTAATAAAAAAAAAAATTTAATTTTAATTTTATAACAAAATTAGTATACAAATTTTTATATAAATATATAAATATAAAACATTTTTATGAATGCAAATCGTATAAATGGACAAAAAATGTAATTTTTATCATAAATTTATTGAATGTAGAATTTATATTGACATTTGTTAATTTTTTTGGTCAGCGGTATGTAATGTCAATTAAATGATAGATTACAAAATAAATGTAGAAGTAGATGTGAAAAAATGTTTAAAAAATGTAAAATTTCGTCTGAGAATTTTGTGAATTTGAGGAATCCGCTCACGGTTTTATTGAGTCTTGAAAAATCAGACATCAATGCAAATTTTACAACGCGGTAAAATGCGGAGCGAAGGAAATGAGGGCAAGGAATAAAGGTTTCCGGTGCTTTGACAGTCTCGTTGAATTTCCGTAAATTTCGTACGATTTTCCAAGAAAGCGGTTGACCTCTCCTGAATCCCGTATATTCGAATCACGTATCCGTATAAAACCTTTAAGCTCCGAGATAAATTTCATTCAGAGTTAGATCGAGCTGGAGAGAGAGGAAAGAACGAGATATAAAGATGAAAAGAGAAATGAGGAGGAGGTTATGAAGAAAATCGCATACAGTTGATTTATCCAAAAAACGAGTTTAGACCACTGCAAATATTGAATTTGCTAGATGAATTGTTGGCTTCGATCCTCATACGTGACCGGTAATTTTGATTCAACTCAAATTTTAGTTCTCACCAAAATGTTCAGTCCTGTGAATTTTTCTATTTTTTTAAATTTATAAATTTAAAAATAAAAATAAAAATTTTTTATTTCTAAAAATAATTCAATGAATTAGAATCAGTCCTAGTTTCTTGAAAGTGAAGATTTTTTATTGCTGTTTTTTTTTCTACTACTATCAGTTTACGGTAAAAAATGTATTGCGAATGTTAAAAAAACATGAAAAAAACTTGTAATATGAAGCAGAAAATTAATGAAGTGGCGCGACGTTCTGTCGTGGGGATCATTGCTTTTCAAAACACGCGTGTTATCGAGCGTTTCATTGTCAAAGTACACATGTACTGTAACAGGTATGCGCATTAAATTTGCACATTTCTCAGCTGTTTTTTTTATTATTCAGTAAAGTAAATTCAGTATGCATCAATCGTATCGAATTGAAATGGAGAATAAACAAAATTGCATCCAAAGTGCATGCATAGTGCATCGTCAAAAATCTTATTGCACTCTAGATTTAATTTTATTAATTTTTCATTCAAATTCTAAAATTCAAAAAAAATTTATAAATTTCAAAAACACGAGAATGTCCAAAAATTATTTGGGAAAATTTGAAAGAGTCGAAAATTCTCTAATTTTCAAAATCCACACAAAATCTCCTGGAGATCAAAATTAGATTTTCGGGTGGTTAAAAATTGTATTCCCGAGTTGATATTTTTATTTAGCTGTAAGAGATTCGTGATTTGATACATCGTTTCATGAGCAAATATTCTTTTTTTTTTTATTTTTCGAAACGTGGCCGACTTATTATTTAAATGGTTTACGGAAATTCCCATTCGAAATATTCCACAAGGTTTCGAGCGAAGACGCGAAGTATCTCTACGAGGTCCAAGACGAAGACTCCGAGCTTGAACGTACACATCTCCGAACCGTACACGCACAAATTTGCTTTACTTTCGAGTTATCGCTATCATCATAATCGGTGCAAACTCAACTAGCTTCCATTTTTTTCTCAATTACAATTTTTTTCAGCAGAAAAAATAATTTAATACTTCCGTTAAATTCGATATTTCGTAGCCTCGTTTTTATAATTGCCGGAAGTCGTCTTCCGGAAATTTATACGGAAATTAGCAGTTATAAAACTGGATTCGAAAGTTCATTATTTTCCGATCTCGTTGATGGATTTACATTTTTTTTTATTTACTCAAAAATTATGAACAATTTTATCTCGAAGATTCTTATTCGTCTCCCCTCTCCGTCTGTTTTTTTTTCGGCTCCCCACTTTTCGCCTCTCTGGTCGTTGACACCCGAAATTTTCCATCGGAAGCTCACACCGAGAGCAATCTCGCCCTGACGCGCTCGATTTCGGTGGAACGTGCGCAACGAAGTCAAAGATTGACTCTCCAGGGAGCTGAAAAACAGAATGAGAGAGAAAAAAACGTAAATTAAACGTCAGCTTTCGAGTACACAGCGTATTCGGGCAAATAACACGTCGCGTTGGATTAAGCTCACGTATTCTATTCATGTAAAAAAAAATCGTGCCTACTGTCACAATTCTTTTTCTCTTGTTGTAGACTTTTACATAAAAATAAAATGAAAATAGAAAAAGGTTGAGCCTCGAAAAAATACATTTTATGAAAACATGAATTCGCGATTTTAAAATAGAATTTGAAATAATTTCACTAAGTAATAATAAAATTAAACAAAAAATAACATTTAACGTATTCTTAATCAAAACCGAATTTTTTATTTATTTTTTTAAATACAGGAAGCAAAAATTGCGTTGTTAAAGTTGCGATTTCGACAATATCTGCTGAATTTAAATTTGATATCCATTGATAATTCATTATCACGAAATCGTACGATGTGATATGAGGTACAGCGGATATATTCGGTACATAGAGTTGAAAAATTCTTGGAATTAATCTCGTAACTCCAAATTCATGAATTTGAAGTTTTACGAAGTTGGTGCTTGTAAGTTCATCGTTACAAAATTTTTCACATTCCTTATCAGGACTTGATAAAAAATGCATCGTTTAGGTTGACCTAATCGAATCCTTAAGTCATCTCCGGCTGAATTAAAATTTTCGATCGAGTTTGGAAAACAGAAATCGAAAAGGTGGACTGTGTCACGTGTATTTGACACGCGAGTCGAATTAATTCTTTGGAATATTAGGGAACAAAAGACTTATAGAATAATCCGTGTATATAAATTTTATGTAGATTCACATCAATGGAAATAATGTGATTCGAACTGAAATGCGAGAATTATGGTTAAATGGTTAAATTAATTTGTAAATATTCCCTAAAATTTATCGATTGTTTGTGGAAAAATTTTCAAAGATGCATTTTCGATCATTTTTCAGTGACCACGATGACTTAATAAAAAACAAAAAAATAGATATCAATCAAACGCCAAGTATAATTTATAAAATAATTCGCTTTTCCTGTATCGTGCAAATATTGAATAAGATAAGAGAAATTCTCCGAAAATTCTGTAAAACGTCAAACCTATTAATAGTCTTGAGATTAATTTTCACCCATGAATGATAAAATGAAAAAATGATAAGACATTGTAATATCATTTCTGAGAAACAGAAAAAAGATTTGAGGCATGGACAATCCTGGATTCTGCCACGCATTTGATCAATCGAATCAATATCAAGATTCAACCTTGTTAATGAAATCAAATTTGTAAAAACATCAGAGTCATATTTTTAATCGTAGTCTATTAAGATTATAATACCATTACGTAAAAAAATATTTTATAATGAAAAACAATTCATTTTTAGATTGAATGCATTTAACGATTAACCTGATGGTGCTGAAAATAATTTATAATCCTCGCATTGAATTAAATACCAAGAAATTATAGATTTGAAAATTCTACGTACAGATTGAAATTCACATTTTTAAATTTCCGGTCAACGAAATCTCCAATTAGTTTTCATTTGATCTTGCTTAATCGAAATTCCGAATAAAAATTGCGATAAAAACGTATAAAAATGTTTGTATTCAGAATAATTAATACAGAATTCTCTTTGTAAATTATCCGATTAGTGCACATTGTGGAAAATTCATTCACGTGAATTTTCGAATTCAATATTTTCAATAACTCGAAATCTCAAAAAGAAATTGCTTATTAATATTTCAATACCATGAAATGAACATTATTTATATCGTAACGTGAAATGTTAATTAAAAAAGACACATGATCTGAAAAGAGAGTCCAAGCGAACGCGCTTACCAAGAATCAATGTGCGAATTCAATTCTAATGAAAGGACGAGCATGGAGAGGTCAATCAGTTTGCGCGAGCAAAAAGCAATCTCGAGTTTGTGGGAACGTATATTTAATCAAGAACGATATTGAACCGTTTGACGACGCTTACGAGAGACGAGATCTCAACGTACCGTCACGTGAACGCTGACAAAGCTCAGTACAACGTGATCAATGCCTTTTTATACTATCACTTGATATCACTGTTGAACTTTTTGTCATATCGAAATGTCAATTTTGAAATTAACACTTTTTTATTTCCTCGGAGAAATAACCGGTTTGCACGAGTTTTTTAAATATTTTTTTCAATTGTTGTTTTCAACAAAAAAAATCATAATAATAATTTTTTTTCAATTAAATTAAGAATAATAAAAAAAGTTCAAATAAATGATAAACTGATCATATTAATATCAGTTCGTTATCGAAATCTCTTTAATCGCTGATTTAACTAATTAAGAACGATTCCTGTGAATTTTTGTTTCGCTTCATTGAGATCTTTCTCCAGAGTGGAGATAAATTATCCAAGAATTATTGCCTGGATTAATTTTAACGATAAGAAGTGTCTATATATATTATTTTAATCTAAACAAGGAATAGCGAAAATAAAATCCAAATAAACGATAAATGAAGTAATCTCCGGAAACTCTTAAATCATCGATTCGAATCGCGAATCCGAACTATCAAAAGTCAAACAAACAAAATCTATAGTTTCGTAGCTCGAAATAATAAGAATTTCTAATTTTGCTGTCTATTTAAAATATTTCTATGAATAGACGACCGAATTTTAGTCTCAAATATTTCGAGAGAGTTCAACGATTCTTTTACGTGTGGAACATTTTTAGCGCAGTTTGCTAGATTTTTCGCTATATTTTAGTTTGAATGACGAAAAAAAAGAAGATCCTCGTATACAGGGTGGAAGCGCGATTTTCTCATGTGTGCCAGGCAAATAATCAACGCTTGCTCTCACTCGGTGTGTAAAGAGTGCACGGGGAGCTCAAACGACCACGAAAGGGGAAAAAAGTTTCCACGACTGATCTCGTGTTTGCTCTCACGCAATACCGGCCGGTAACGCGTTGATTCCTCCGTAAACTATGAACGGGTACACACGTACGTGCGCATCGCAACGTTCCCCGAAAGTACATTTTAAAAAATGGGCGAAAAATATGAATTTCGAAAATTTTCAGGTCTTTGATTAAATTTTTTTAAACCTGCATCTCGTTATTTTATGAAAAAAGTCGTTTATAAATATTGCTTTTACGGAAATATTAAAATGATTCCTTTTGGACAGTTTTTCGATTATGTAAAAAAAAAATTTTTGGAAATTTAATAAATTTTGACTAAAATTTTTCTTTTATAATTGTTTAAACAATACATAATAAGAAAATTGTTGATGAAACATTAGAAATCTATTGAGTATCGTTCTAAATATCACAATAAAAAATTTCAGCCCTCTAACAGAAAAACAACGACGAAATTTTGACAATTCAGTATGGCAAAGTCACTTTTGTGAGGAATTATACCTCCAGTCTATTAATTATTTAATTTTTATAATATCCAGGTCGATGTTGTGTAGTTGATTCAACTTTTTACATCATTAATTTTAAATTAATTTTCCTACAAAATTTACAATATATGAATTTCGAAAATTAGGTACGATATTCAGGTCTTTGATTAAAATTTTGCAAACCTGCATCTTGTTATTTTATGAAAAAAAGTCATTTACAAATATTGCTTTTACAGAAATATTAAAATGATTCAATGTTTTTCGGATATTATTTTAAAAAAACAACATTTCTAAGAGTTTAATAAATTTTGACTAAAATTATTGTTTTATCACAACAAAAAATTTCATCCTCTAACAGAAAAAAACACCGAAATTTTAACAATTCAGTATAACAAAATCACTTTTGTCAGGAATTGTACCTCCAGTCAATTCTCAAATATATCTTATCAAATTTTTTGATATTTAATTTTTATAATTTCCAAATCGTTCTGTAGCTGACTCAACTTTTTACATCATTCATTCTAAATTAATTTTCCTATACAAAATTTAAAATACATCGTACCATTTCATATCGATCCAGATCGATCGTTCCGATAGATCGTCCCGATAAAATTGTATTTATAGCAACAAAAAGAATCGTTCAATGGATTACAATATCAGCTCCGTGTATCCGGGCCCGCGTATAGGGGGAAACGGAGAGGAAAACGAGGAACGAGAGAGTGCAAACACGGGCAATCTTATGCCACGCGGAGCGACGGGATGCGGGATCGCGAAGTTTATTTATCTATTCCAGAAGATCCTACTTCGTAGCTAATTTTTTTTCTCTTTTTTATCTTTTCCTTCCTCATATTCCTCGTATACGTGCGCGCTAGCCAGATACACTCGAAACTGGGTGAAGGTCGCGAGTCGTTCGTGTCTTTTACTACCGGAGCTTCAAAAGCCTTCTTCATGTGCTCCGATCGCCAAACTGTACCGCGAATCCTCTTTTTCTTTCTCATCTTATCAGCGTAGGTCGCGCAGCACACAGCGGCCGACCTTCGGCCTCGGCCTCGAGAGAACTTTTCTAATTTTTCGATCCGATCGATTTTCTCACCGTGAGATCCTTCCCATCGGGCTCATCTTCATTAGAATCGCTCTTATCCACCTTTCGCACAGGTTGTCACATAGTTTGCTCAGTTCAAACATACCCGACTCACATTTTTTTTTTTTTTTCGATAAACTTTCGTTTACATTGAATTAGCATTTTTCCACGAATACATTTTTGTCGTCTCTCGCATTTTTTTCTCGCTCCGAGCTCCGTCCTCCGATTGCGCAATCATTTTACGGTGACAATAAGTCTGGCGAGAATAACATGGAGAAAAATCCAAGAGAGGACCATTTATTAGCTGATAAGACGATAAAAGTTCTCATAGTATTTATTATAGGATTGTAGTTTGGATTCGCTAAATAATTTTTTATGTTGTTTATTTGTAATTATAAAAATTGTTTAATTTTATAATGAAAATATAATTTTTGTAATTATAAAAATTGTTTAATTTTATAATGAAAATATAATTTTTGTAATTATAAAAATTGTTTAATTTTATAATCAAAATATAATTTTTTATTGATTTTATGTGATTATTTATGTGTCATTCAATTTTATTGACGTTTGGTGTAATAATGTGGAGATACGAATTCGATGAAATTTGAAAATGTGAATACTTCTCGATGTATAACTTAGTGACAAATTACGCTCACGAAAATGTGACAAAAATGCGTGATCGTATCGCAAAAATATTTCTTTGACGCACACTCATCAAAATTCTGTTTGCCAGCTGCGAGGAGAATTGTTTCGCGATTCTGTATCTTATTTGTACATAATTACACGCGTTCTTTTACCTGAAGTTTAAAAAATTGAGAACAGAATGTTTACTGTGGCTGAATAATAATATAAAAAGAATTGAGAATACTCAATTTATTCAGAATTATCAATTTGAAATGTAGTTTCGATCATTTTTATCGGGACGTCAAATTCAAAAAGTCGGTTTAAAGGGAAAATTTCAATATTCCGAATCTTTGAAATTTGAGTATTCAAAGTACCTGAATAATATCAAATAATGAAAAACTATTTTTTATTTTATAAACTTTTTTTTTGTTCTCTCTACAAATTTTTATTGAAAATTGTTTTTATGTGAATATTGTTATAAAATTATTACCCAATTGATGCGAAGTGCGAAAAATATTACGATGTCTCGGCCGTACTTCTTCATTTTCAACAATTTTATTTTCCGTGTGAATCAGGACACATTGTTGGAATAATTTCCTGTCACATTTTCATGATTTATCGTTTCACGCCTACGCGGCTTTGCAACGGAGAATGTTCTGTTCTAGCATGAGGTGCTCATAAATCTTCTTCCCTGCAAACAGGAAAAAAAAGGAAAAGCGGGGAAAGAAAAAATGAAGGAAAAAGAAGCGATGCACAGAGCTGTGTGACAAACACGTTAAAATTGCAACGCTTGGAAGTTGAAATTGCCTGTACTTGACCCGCATCTGGTAACGTCCTCGTCGGGAATTCGATCCCGGTTGACGTCCTCATCCCTCAGTCACTTCGGATTTTATTTTATTTTTGGTGATTTTCCAATGAGCCTTCATCTCGCTTACGCGTCACGAATTGGAAAGACAAGTCTCAGAACTCGCGACCCTGGTTCAGATCTTTCAACCGATCGATATTGCAGATCGCAAAAAGTTTTGTCATGGAAAAAAATTTCGTATTTTTTATTTTTATCAATTTTCTGACCAATTTGCCTCATGTGGGCTTGAACATTTAACGATTTTACGAAAATATTGCAACTCGAAAAAAAATTAAGAATGCTAATAGAATTTGTAACTTTTAAATTAAAACCAAACATTTGGATTTTTTATTTTTTCTTTGACGAAATAGAAAACTCCGGCTGCAATCTTTTAACTGGTCAATATTACGAAAATCGTAATGGGAGTGCTCTGGAGCACTTTTTCGAAATCCACGAAAAAACAAAACTCTTTGGTACAGAGAAAATATTTTGAGTCGCGTCAATTTTTTTCTACGAAGTTCGTCAGGCTTTGATGGCTTTCCATCAGCTTCTGTTTTGCTAGCACAGTATATTACGAAATTCCCCAAAAAAATATCAAAAGCTTCAGAAATCCGATAAAAAGCCAAATTAATGGATTCATAAAAAAGAAAATAAAATTCGTTCCATGAAATTTTTATTCAGCTGGGAGTCTTTTGAAGACTCTTTCTCTCTAGCGCGCAATTGACGAAGATCGAAAAATTCGAATAACATGGTTTGTCTGAAAAAAAGGAAAAATGAGTGTGTTTCTGATGAATTCCAAACGACAAGGTCGTCTCTTGTTACGAAAATATTTTTCGAATGGGAAAGTGTGGCATCTGCGTTTCGTGAAAAATTTCATACTACTAAGTGGTGTTTATGTACGAAGAAATTATACACTTTGGCTCGTATCCAAACGATCGGAGTCGCGCTACTTTATTTTTTATCACGAAAATTTAAATTTTCTCGTAACGCAGACTTGAATGTTTCTGGACCTGAATCATAACTGCAAAGAATAAATAAACACGAATAAGAATACAAAAAAAATTGATTAAATTTTATTTTTCATTCATTCATTATTTTTTACATACTTGATGAATTTTTTTATTTTCTTTTTTTAGCATTTACAAGTATTATAACTGGACTCTCGTGACGAAAAAAAAATCCACGAGAGAGAAAAATTAATATGAACAAACCGAACGTAGTTCGCGATTGAAATCGATAAAAAAGTTTGCGATGCTCGTCACGTTTCCATACACGTTTCTAATTGTGCGTGCATATACATCGTAGAACATAGACAGATGATTCGAAGTGGGAGAAATTGTCGATTATTCCCATTTTATTACGAAATATCGAGGATAATGTGAATCTTCAACTATCAATTACATGCGATTGCGTAATTTCCTTTTTTGTTCGATAATAGTGCCGATAAACCGAACCAGAATATCTGGATTGATCATGAGCAAAAAATTTTAATTGTCCGCACTCTGTGCGCGGAGTTAAATGAGTCACACCCTTTCAATTTTCTCGACGCTCGAGGCGAAGATAAGAAAATTATCATCGGAATCTTGGTAACAATGGAAATTAATCTTAAAGCAATCAGTTTTTCCTTTGAATTTTTTTTCTCAGAAAAAGCTCGTATCTGAATTATTACGAAATAATTTTGATAAAAGTCGACGAGAGTAGTTGTGATCAATAGGTAAAACCGTATATTTTCTAAATTTTATTAGTCATTGAGAAAACATAGAATTACTTGAAGACTTTCAAGTACAGCGTAGAAATTTTTCTCTTTTTGACGTTATGAGCAAGTGACTTTCGTGAGCTCATAAAAACAAATGACGAATATTTAGTTTATGACAAACGCTACGATAAATTTACGTTCCAGATAAAGATGACGATAATCTTATTCGAATTCATTTGAATACAACTATAAGACGCATTTTTGTGCTAGACGTTCTGAAAAGTGGGGCTGAAAACCACAAATTATGCCCAATCGACATCCTAACCTGTATTTTAGATTCGTGAGATAAATTTTCGTTTAACTTCTGCATTGACAGGTCGGCTCGTATAGAATTTAGTAGAAACATGTTTGGGTTTTTTTCATATTTTAAAAATGATTTTGAATTGAAATTTATTTATTTCGCAGAAACGATAATAAATAAATGAGATGACAAATAAATTTAATTTCCTCAAGAGTTATGAAAAAATATATCGAATTTGAAATATGATGAAATGGAAAATATTTGTTGCATAAGTGATCTATTACTTCGTAAATGACATGATGAGCATTTCCGAAAAATAGCTAGGTCATTGACGCCAATATTTCAAACAAGTAAATAAAAACAAACAAAAAACGGAAGTTCATATCGCAAGACCTATCGACACCTAAATAAATAATTTTCCATTAAACACCTATATAAATAATTTTTATCAAGTTTGACGACGATCTATTAGTTTTTAGTCATATTCAAAGCACAACGTAATGCGCACCTGTGTATTCTCGACTTGAGGACGACTTCGTGATGACGTTGAAGACACCTGGACTTTTTTACGAAGGGTCGCATAAGTTGGTTAGAATGGGGGAGCATTGTCAATATTGACATGGACAATAATAGACAAAAGATAGACGCGTTATTAGAATTAGAACTATGAAGGATCGATAAGGTTCAGTGGGGTGGAGAAGATTGTCACTGTATCGACGTAAACAATTATGGATAAAAGATTCTTTTGACACATCGTTAGGATTAGAGGTTTTGTATTATATGAATTGAGAAATGAATGTCAGTCATAAGTCATAAGCTCACACCGCTCTGGGAAAGAAGTTTGACTGTTCTTTCTTAACATGTTGTGTGATAACTTTGTGCATAATGCATTCCCTTTTATCCGTTAAATTTTCTGACAGGCCATTTACGAACCTAACATGTTCGCACAATTCAGAACATGTTTCGTGATGTTTTATTTCGTACATGTATACTCAATCCATTACATGCCGTGACACATCTTTTATAACATGTACACTTGATCTGTAACATGTTGTCAAAACTATTTGTAACATGTTCTCTAATTCACACGAATTCTTGACATGTCGTCTATAACATGTACACCTGAACTGTTACATGTTGTTGCACCTCTTTCGTAACATGTACTCCCGATCCATAACCATTCATAACATTCCTTCCATGACATGTACACCTAGTATTTTAAATGTTATCGCATGTACCTTTATGTTTTGTTACCTCTTTTTTCTAACATGTTACATTTTTTATGCCATCAGCAGTGTCCGCGTGAAGTGACGTTGGTCGCTATAAGTATAAATGGTTTTTTATCGCTGGACATCAAAATCTAAAATTCGTACCGAATAAAACTCTTAACTCTTAAAAACACGAACATTTTCTAATTCAGCATTACAGTTCTCACAATCCCGGGGATATTCCATCAAAAATTAAACACCAGGACTTTTAAAATATATCGCCCGTAAATTAAAAAAATAAAATTTTGAAATTTCTTTCAAAATTAGGTCTAATTAACTTTTGAGTCTCATTTCCAATACTTCCACTCGTATTTCTATCGCTTCATTAGGAATAAAAATTACGCAATGTACATCGTAAGTGATAAAAAGTCGAAACGAATAATTGGTGCGCACCTGTGTCGTACATTATCCGTGTTATCAGTTTTTATGACACAGACACGTGTATGCTGATATTTTTTTTCTCGAAAACTCGCTGTACGTGCCTACATGAAAAGTAACGCCGAGCCACTCTATTTGACTTATTCAATTGTTTTTTCCCTCTCCTCTGTAGACATATTTATTCGTGGGTTTCACATTATTTATTCGTGGTTATACCAGGGCTCATCCATATTTAAAATTCCCGTGTGCAAAAACTGAATTTTTTTTCTCACCAAATGGCAACCGGTAATTTTCCACAATTTTTTTAGATCTGTCAAATTTTCATGATAAATTATATCTTTGCAAAAATAACCATCGTGAATTTTCAAGAGATGTCTCCATCCTACGAGATGTCTCTTGAGAAACGCAATTGCAGAAAAACGAAATACGCAAAAACTATTTTTACCACCTTATCGCCGATAGGAAGTAGAAAAAGAAAAAAATTGATGTATTGATGTTTTTATTGTGGGAAGCTTGCAGACGTTACATGTGTTTGTAATGAGAGTAAGCTATATAACTCGCTCACGAATAAATACACGTCCACCATTGGCTTTGCAGATTGAGTCACATTTGCTTGGCGATTTTATTCTTTTGTCTTCTTACGAACACAAAATAATGAGCAGTCCAGTGAGTCACTCGCGATATAATTTACTTTCTGAATATTCCGAATCCTATAATGTGTCACGTTTTCTTCCAGACCGTCCGATTTTTTTTGTCATTAAAGATTCACCAGATTTCGTTTCGATTTTCCTTAAAAGCATCTGGATTGCTCATATAAAATTTTAAATCCTCATTGAAAATTCACGAAAATATATTTTATCGCATTCTTACGTTTTAAGTGACAAAAAAAACAAAAGAATTATTTATTAATGTTTGAATAAAAATACGAAATTTCAATTTATTTGTTTTTGCGAAATAATTAATATTTTTGAAATTGAATCTCGACGGTAGGAGTTGAGATCAAACACGAATTTTTCATATTTTTGAACAATAGAAAGCTTTCTCGTTTAATTTTCTTTTTCATGGAAAACGAAACTCTTTTCCCCTTTCCTGTTGAAAAATAAACCGTTGATCCTTTCGGAATTAAATCGTTACCGTAGTAAATGAAAGAGAAAATGCATTTTCGTGTTTCCCACAATAGAAGGCTTTGCCTCGGTTGTGCTGCAGTTTCACGGATAAAAACTTCAAGTTTAGTTACTGCTCGCCAGTTCCCGTTGTTTCCTCTTTCACGAGATGAAATTTCTCCCCGAGCTTGATGAACGCTCAGAATTTTTCATGCGAACAAAGAAATTTGCATGTATGATCAAATTCACTGTCTATGTAATGAATTTTTATTTTATTTATAAAAAAAAATCCAACAAAATGAAAAAAAAATTTTCATCTCCAATCAATATTTAATAGAAAAAAATTTGCATGTATGATTAAATTCACTGTCTATGTAATGAATTTTTATTTTATTTATAAAATAAAATCCAACAAAATGAAAAAAATTTTTTCATCTTCAATCAATATTTATTAGAAAAATGAAAATTTTTGCTTCGTCGTCTTCATTTCTATCTTCACATTCATTCAATTTTTTAAGTACCGTTACAAGTACAAAGACAAAAGTTTAATAAAACGCACTTTGGAATGCAGAAAACGCAAGAGTGATAAATTTTCCTTGCATTAAAATTGACCCGTCAAAGTTTCTTCTGCTTTGTTTCAATTCTGTTGTGCATTTCGTTATTTTATGAAAGAGAGAATTTTTTTTTGTCTCCGCGGTACGTATTTTTCACTTTATACTCGCGAGTGCGCGAGTTTACGAGTACGTGCAACTCGTTTAACAGTTTCACGTCCTTTCGAGAAAATCGTGGCTCTTCCCTCGCCGCCTCTCTCGCAGCGTGTTACGTGTATATCGCATACGGGAATAACGACATAATTCGTGCGCCGCGTACGAGCACTCGGTCGCATTTTCCAACTCCGTCGTAGCCAGCTTTTCCAGGGACGAATCTCGTTCAACGTCTGAAGAAAGATACACACAATTCTCCAACTGTTATATCGCGAAGATTCGCGCAAAATACCGAGATCATGAAATTCTTCTCGTTCCTGAGAATAACTCGAACAAAAGCTCCCCGAGACTACGAAACATTCATTCGCGCACCGGTGAGATAAATTCACCAAAAAGGTTTCTGCTGGCGATAGAAAATTGTTTTCTCGTGTATCCGTGAGCTGAACAAATTTTGACTTTGATTTTCAGAGTATCTAAATTATTAGTTTTTAAATATTTTTGTAAATTGAAATTTAAAAAAAATTTGAAAATATTTCGAATTTTAAAATGAGTCTATAATTAATTAATATAATTTAATAGTCAGTGATTGAATAATTTTCAAATTTTACAAAAACTTCTTTTCAGAATTAATTTTATGAATTTATTATTCAAATTTTCTATCTAGATAAAATTCAGCTGATCAGCTGATCAAACTCGAGTTGAATTCTTTTTTTATTTAAATTCAAGTAATTTTCGATAATCATCGCTTTTCCGTGAAGAGTCTGACGATCGTTGTTTTAAAAATTATTTAACGAACAAGAGCGACCATTCATTTCGGAATACATGAAGGATCGAGTGTGTCAAACACGTTCGATTGAATAGAATATATCGTGGAATTTCTCATATATCGCGTTCACTAGTTTCGTGTACGCCTCGATGAAATTCCGGGCTTTTCGATATGTGCGCATCGAGGCCGCCAGCATCCATACGGTTAATTAATTGCGGACGAGCGAGCTATTTAACGAATTTAATTTCCAGTAAGTGGTATTTACGAAATGCTTTGACGTTTCAGGAAATACTTTCAGAAGTTGATTTTTTTTCGGTTACTGCTCGTGGTCATGCGAACTTTTGCAAGATGAGACGCACATTGCTACTCATCTTGAGCACCCATGAAATTTTACATGACTAAATTTCATTTATTATTAAACATAAAAAAATAAATTTTCCTCTATTATCGTACAACTAAATCGTGAATTTTTATTTATCATTAACGATTGCTTTCACGCAGAGTCCAATTACAAGAGAATGTCAGAATAAATTGAAACGAGAGAACTTTAAAATTAAAAAATATTAAGATGTTAAATTAAATGAAATATAAAATAAATTCAATTCTCCATAATAAATTGAATTTTCAATTAATTCCGAAAAATTATATAAAATTTCATTTAAGAAATGAATCAGATTGTATTGAAAATAGGTAATATAATAAACAATGGTGTTCGGTACGTAAGATGTTTGAAAATAACTCCGTCCGTCGAGTAAAATCTTCCGGTTTGACATCTCTCGTTGAAATGAGGTCGACGTGATGGCGCAAAAGCTACAATCCGTACCTCGGTGGACGTTCGTTTTGTCGTCTTATTGATTTATTTATACAAAAGCTTTATATACCGAATTGATATACAAAATTTATGCGAACTCATAAAATTATTTCGATTTTCGTCCCAGTGAGGAAAATTCCCAATTTTGTTACAACGGAATGAAATTATGTGTATTTACGTTAGCGATTTCTCCTCGCCACGACGAGAGACTCTGTTGCTCGGGACACGCGCACGGGGTTGACAGGAAACCAAATTTACCATCGGAATATTTCCCGTCCTATTTATTTCTATTTCTTCTTATGTACATGTGAAATAATATAATAGTAAGATAAATATACTTATTATTCTTATATTGCCTACCACTGACTTGACTCCCCACATCGCGTTCGTCTATGTCTATTTTTACCTCGGTTTACTTTTTACGTTTCCGGAAGTCCGAACAGAGGATTCTGATTGATTTAATCCCATACGGAAAAAAACTGTATTCGAAAATATAGGTAATTATAATCTAATATAGGCTATTATATTTTTGAGTATATTCGAAAAAGTACTTTTAAA
>JAPYYX010001927.1:0-19850 GCA_030522605.1 Cremastinae sp. B BG-2022a
TGTTTCAATCACGGAGCATTTGACATAAATGTTATTAAAGATGAAACAACCTTTACATAGAATTTACACAAATATTACAAAACTGTGTTTGCTGGGTAAAGTCGGTGTTGACACGCGAAAATGAAAATACGAATAATTAAACTGCAACTGGTGGTGAAATTCAAAAATATGTACGTTGCATTTGAAACATTCATTTTTGTGGCGAGCATGCAATGTCGTGACAATTTAAAAAATTGTCCTTTTTTTTGCATCGGTAGAGGTCTTCCGCATGGGAATTCACTGATAAGCTCTCGGTGTTTGCATACGTACGTGTATATATTATGGGTTCGAATTGTTCGTACGTGTACGATACAAAGAGGTTTACAAAATGTACGTGTAAGCTCGGTGGTCCATACCCTTTGACATAAACAGAGCCAGGTCACGTCTGTGACCTCACGCTTCTATGCTCTCACCCCCTGATGCCCTCCATCCCTCTTTCACATCTCCACGTAATAGTGCCCTCTCCTGACACTTTTCTTCAAAAGAAACTTTTCCCGCTGCAGAAAGAACTTTCGGGATGGAGACTAAAAAAATTCGATAAAAACTCTCAAACTCATTTTTCATTTTGAAAAAAATCGCTAATTTCGTTTCCGCCGAGAGAGAAAAACATCGAAATGAATTAATCGAACATCCACTGTATCGTAAATTCAACCTGTTCGGTGAACGAAAAAAAATTATTCATACGCGATAAATTTTGAAACCGTGAGAAACCAAAAAAAATACAATATTAACGATTCTTTTTCATACCCATGGATTCGATTGCTTTTTAATCATATTTCGAATTATTGTTAGGAATAAAATATTCGTTGCTTCTTTATTTTAACTCGGTACGCGATGTTACACGTACGACACGTGTATTTGGATAGTTCAATTAGCAGTCGGGTAATTAATCAAACTCTTGGTATGTATTTCATTTTGGTCCCGTACACGTGCTGCGAATGTACATGAGCGAATTAATACATAAACATTGTATTTAGATTGTGTGTTTTGCCTGTGTTAAAACGCTTACTGGCACCGCTGTAAGTAATAACAATACGTACATATATAGACACTGCGAATATACAGTACTGACGTTTAATTACGTAACAATAGCTTTCAAAGTACATCGAGCGTTAATTATTCTCGCGGGTGGTATAGAATATGTACACCCACAAATGGTATAAAATAATATGTACATTGGAATCGACGAGGGGAGCGAATTTATCCCAGTACCTTTTCTTTCTCATTTTTTTCTCGTATCTTGCACTCATATTATGCGCCTCGCTAATTTGGCCAGTATTATGCGCATAATTGATTGACAATTGAATAAGATTGTCTAAAATTATGTATTTCGAAATGATTGAATGAGAACGCTCGTTAAATTTGAACGATTCGATGACTATACGAGTAGCTGACATTATTCAACAACTGTTTCTATGATTTCGTATTCTTAGAATTTTTTTTATCACTGTGTAGAACGACTTCGTGTATCTGGAGAGAATTCAATGTTCCTTGGCAATATGAATTTGTTTATTGACAATGATTTGTTTGAACATTGCTGAATAGAGTGCAATAATATATTTGCGAAGTTTTCGATCGATATGACAATCCGGAATTGGTTGATTTCGTTTTCATCAGGATCATCGTCTCGTCATGAAGGAGGATCATCCTTCCCTTACTATTGCGGTAATTCTAGTATTCGATTTCGGCTGTGCAATTGATGAATTTGTAAAAATTAGTTTTTAAATCAGTGGCAAACGTACGTTTGTGGATTATACAGAATTCCATTTAGAAGTGTTGATTTCAACATATTGTGTGATACGTGCGTGGAAGATTCAACAACAATAAATGTGACTTCGTGCTCTACCATGCAGGATTGAAAAAAGGGTCAGTTTGAATCCGTATGTATTGATTGCAGATTCAAAGCAAATGTTTTGTGATTATGCCATACAATTAGACCATATTATTTTCGTAATAAGACCATTTTTTCTTTTTAACTTCAATATGTATTCATTTCGGTGTTACTTATATATTATAATTTTGCATATCATTTGCGAAATTCATTATTATTTATTTCCTAATCAAATTGATTGATTTTAATTGAATAGATGCTCGCTCGCGTTGAAATTGTTCGAAATTTGAAGCCTTAAAATGCAATTGATTACTTGTACACAAAGCAGTGGAAACTTTTGAGCCGTACGTCAATCAATTTTAATGGAAAAACATGTGCTACTATTATAACCGGCAATAGCGTTGGTTTAGTTAGGCAAAGTTGAATGTCAATGAGGAAACATTAGAAATTGAAGAACGCAAATAAACAAGGAAAATGGTACCAAGTATTCCTAAAACCCAACAAGGCAGCTGGAAAAAAACTATTAAAAAAAGATTTATCGTGTCGTGAAACGATTGTTAAACTCGAGTATAACTTTCCGTTATTGATCCTCACACAAAATAAATGTTCGTTTCCATCGACGTGCGATACTCAACATGTTCCACCCTTCGGAGGTCATGGATTGACTTTGAATACAATGTGCATTAGTTCCAAACTTTTATTGACGTTCGAACGAGTGTGTCGACACATCGGGGTGTTAATTGCGTCTCGATCGTCCAACACTGGTAGGGCGTCATGCCTCGGTTACTCGTAAATTTTACTTACGCCCTTCTGACATTCAGGGGAGGAATTTTATATCTGCATCATTTAGAATTGCATGTGCCCTAACACGTGTACCCAAATGGCCATTTACTTCGTCTTTTATATGATATCCTGACGTTTACGTATGAACGTGTGTGTGTGTGTGTGTGTTAGTGTGTTTGCAAACTGATATGTATACACATATGTGTACACTTGTCTAATGGATTTCTACTCGGTGCCAAAAGCCATTCTGTGGTGAGACAATAATATCGATATATATGAGTACATATAGGTGTGAGAATATACCAGAAAAGTCAAAAGCTATACGAGGGAGGGTGTAATCAACCCCCCTGCAGTTTTTCTGTCATTCTCCGTCCCTGGAAAGCAAAAGCCAGACGAAAAATCGCGTTAAAAGTAAAACGCACACCGATCCTCTTTATTACGTACCGGAAACCTCTTTCACGAGAACTTCTGACTGGAGTATGACGTAAAAAAAAAGATGTGAATGGTCGTTGTAGTTTTGCGCAGAGGTTCCCCGGGTACGGTGAGAATGGGGAAAAAAATCGAACAACACCCAATCGACATAAAGAAAATTGGAATTACTTCAGACTCCGGATTACTCGAGACTGCCACGCTGCGTTTGGTATAGAATGGAAAATTGTCGTTGTGAATTTCGTTCGGTGCAAAATGGCGTCTAGGTCAAGAAAAACTTTAAATCAGAAAAGTCGAAATCTCTTTGTATATCTTTTCCCACTCTTTTTTTCTCAATGAGGATTCCTTTGAATCCTAAAATCGAGAGAGGATCGAGAAAACGAAGAGTGGCTTTGTTGCCCTGAGCGACAGAATCAATAATAGAATAAGAAAGGAGCATTGAAGAATCGAAAATTGAAAAAACTCTTAATTGAGTTCCACATTACATGCTCAAACATAATTACACAATTTCCACCATGATATCGTTAAATTACATGTTCATACATTTTCATGTACATTTTTTTATGTTTATAATAATGATGAGACCAAATTGGACCTAGATGCATATAAAACAGAAGTAAAAACTATTAAAATCGTCATTATTACGACAAAACCATTATTCAAAATGAAAAACTATATATACATCAAAGAGGAGATCATAAAAAATTTAATAACAGGGAGAAGAACGAGAAAAAGTGAATAGGAGAAAGAGAGAGAGAGAGAAAAGGGAAGGAAGAAAAAATCGTTTCTTGACAGGAATAAGCTTAGTATTCTTATCCCTTAGGATTGCTGGCATAGAATGCTCATTTTCATCGGCTTTTCTCCACCTTCTTCGCGTATCTCGCTGTGTATGTACATCTCCCAATAGCGAGAAAGAGCTCCCCTCGAACCTCGTATCCATCCCCGGACTCCCCACAAATGGGAATAGGCAAGAGGATTATGTGGTCATTTCCTGCTTCTTTCCTACATCTCTGCTTTCCGTATTTTTTCACCACCCACGTGTGGTTCTTTGATAAACGCGTAACTGAAAAATAATCAGAGATAATATATCTTCGAAATGTATTACTGATTTAATCGTCTATTAGAAGCTATCTTATACAACATTAATTTATTTGATAGTAAACATTTATAGAATCGATGATGCAAATTTTATATACATAATATATAAACTTGGGAACAATTTTAAAAAGGACTTTTTTTGAAAACTTTAAATTTAAAGTGCAAAAACGTTTTTTTCAGAATTATTTTATTTATATAATTTTTGACGTTTAAAAAGATATAAAGAAATATGTTGATAAAATATTTTTCTGTTGTGAAACATAAACTTGAGAACAATTTTAAAAAGGACTTTTTTTAAAAGTTTAAAATTTAACGTGGAAGAATGTTTTTTCGTAGTTATTTTATACATACAATTATAGACGTATAAAAGATGTTAATAAAACATTTTTCTGATGTTTGTATGCAAATATTATAAATTATATTATATACATAATATGTGTATAAACGTGAGAACAATGTTGTAAATGCCATTTTTTCAAAACTTCAAATTTAAAGTGCAAAAACGTTTTTCATAATTATTTTTTTATACAATTTTTGACGTATATAAAGATATATCAAAATTTTTTAATAAAATATTATTCTAAAATGTGTGCGGGAACAGATGTATTATTCGTATTATTTTCGGACTATGTGTGCGCATTTCTTGGAGTTAATGTAAATGTTCTTGTGTTGAGTCAACGCACTTTACGACTTCATATCCGAAAAATAATCTTTTATATAACTGGCAGTCTTTTCCTCCCTGCCTTTCAGTGAGTATCGTCGTGTCTGAGATAAGAGGAACAGGGATCGTCGAAAGAAATAAAAATACAGGGGCGAGCCCTTCGCAAACTTCAGAAAGGGAAAAATATATACGAGATACCGTCTATGACAATGATTATAGCTGAGAGAAGAAGAAGGAAATAAAACAACGTACAAATTATGAGTTTTTATAAGCTGCTGAAAATATATACGAAATTATATAACAATATAGTGATGAAATATCAAATTTGGCAAAAAAAAATTAAAATAGCTATGAAAGTGCTCGAGAATTTTTATTTTCAAGGAAAATTGAAAACTGAAAATCTGTATTTTTCCAACCGTTGGTGAATGGGCCCATGTTATGAAAAAAAAATTTTTTTAGCGTTTTACAGATTTTTTTTTTCGATTGTAAATTCAGGAAAGGGACAAAAATAAATCAACCCTTGTGCGGAGGGTTAAAATTCCAGGACCTCGTAAACCGACTGGAATAATCACGTGAAACGCGAACACGAAAAGTCGGAAAATAAATTTTCTACACAATGACGTGTCTATAGAGAGCTTTTTGCTCTTTGCTTCGTCGGCGTATCCTCGCTAATTAGCTGGCTCGCGTTCGCCATCTACGTTGTCCCTTCACTCGGTCACTAATGCGTGTCTGTTTAGCCTTCTCGCATTTTCGTCTCTCGCCTCGTTTGCTGAATTTACCTCTCCCCGTTTGTCATTTCTCATCTTCACCTTGTCCCTACTTTTCTCTCATTCCTATTTTTCCTTTATTTTTTTTCACCAGGTGACGCCTGATTCGCTGATTGATTTGGGGATTAGCGGAACAAAGAAAAAAGACTTTTGTCAATCTATTAAAAGCTAATTAAAATACGTATAAGTTGAAAGATTCCACCAGGGATTTCGTTGAAAAAAGAAAGTCATATTCTGTCAGAAATTTGCTGACAAGACCACAGAACAATTTTTCTTGTTCGTAATATTAAAAAAAATTACAAGGAAATTTTAATTCTAGAATAAATGTCCATGTACAAAGCTAAAAAGTAAAAATTTGTCGATGTGACTGGACCAAAGTTCAAGAAAAAAAAATGTTATTACTACCAAAAAAAAAATTTACTTCGAAATCACCTAAAATGTATTTCCTTACAATCTCTACAGCGACTCTGGATACCATAAAAATTGAACGACCCAATTTTCTGAGATATGCGTAAGACAATTAATAATTTTTATATCACTTAAAAATTACTTTGCAATATTTTAATGCTATCTATGATCCAGTACTAGCTTTATACAGTTTTTTTCCAATCGAACAAAGAAATTAATTACACAGAAAAAATTGGGATAGAAAAAAAGAGCATGAAAAAAGGAGAGAGAGCAAAGTCAAGAATTAATTTACATACTTTGTACACTTTTACGTTTTTTCTCTTCTTATTACGAATTATTTCTGCAGAGGATGGAGACGAATAATTTTCCGACTTATCTGTTAATTAAAAAAAAACTGCGGAAAAAATACTTCGTGAACGGGAAGTTGAAAGGAAGAGAAGGAAAAAAAGACGAGCGTCGTGGCGAAAAGAATGGAAGACGAAAAAGAAATGAAATCCTGATAAAGCCGACCGAGGAATGGGCTTTATTTCTAAAGTGGCAAGCCATCGTACACTCTGAAAGGAAATGGAAAAGGACGAGAAATAAATGAACGATTAAAGGTATAGAGAATTCTCCACGCTATCGAGCTCCAGGATTCCTTTTCATCTCGTTGAAACTACTCTTTAATTTTTAGCTCGAAGCTTCCTCCGTAACCCACCAGCTTCGATCGATTTGCGTCCCACTTATATAAGTGCAACCTGATCCAGCTAATAAGCTCTTAACTTTCTCTTAACCGCCAAGCATCCTCGCGAATAACCTCGATATCGATTCTTCCTTATTCCCTTTTTACTTCTTATATTCATATTTTTTTTACTTCCATCCCAATTTTTTCTCCATTAGTGAAGTAGTCGAAAAAATATCGCTCGATTTTTTAATTTATCAACTTCTAGCCCTCTTATGAAGTTGATTGATACAGATTTTTTTTAGGTTTGCTGATGTTATATTTGTATCGAAATATATTTTTAATAACATATTCTCGAATGCGAAGATTATTCAACTTTTCCTTGAACTAAACTTAAAATCAAAGCTTTATCCTTGAAGAGCGTATGCACGAAATAAAATAAGGGCCAATCCACTAGTGAGGTCCTTTATTCCGGGAATCCGCAATCGTTTTTCGTATGAAACCCAATAGATCTTTACGCGAGTGGACGTTTTGACGTCTGTTCATGTGTGTATGTTAAAAAAGTACTCAAGAAAATTCTCAGAACTCGCGTGTTCCCGGGCTTGGCTGATTGTACGACCATCGAAAAGGCGGGTCGCTAGTCTCATCAATATGTCTGTGTAAAAATTATTGGAATTTCAAAAATACAGAGAATTTCGTATTTGGTTTGAATATTCTTTGATATAAGAAATTTTTTCCTTTGAAAGACTCAAAAGATGACTCCTTCGAGCTAATGAAATTCTAATGAATTGTGGAGATAAAATCATCCATCATTTAGTTTTATGTAGGATCTTTATAAGGAATGCAAAACTTGGCAATTCATGGATTTCCGTGTTTGGAGACATTGTCACGTGTAGAAAGCAAAATGGTCGTAATTAAGCCATTTGTTGAGTGTATTTACCTGCACAACGACTATTTCAAGCAAGCTAAATGTTGTTGACGAATTATGAGGATAAGCTAATTCAACAATTCGTTTGATTTAGAATCCCTATAAGAAGTAACTACTTGGAATTTCACGGATTGATGAAATACACGGAACTCTCCTTGTCACGTGTACAGCAAGCGAATGGTCGAAATTAAGTCGTCTGTTGGATCATATCAACACAATGGCTACTTCAACCCAACAAAGTGTCTAAAATTATGACGATAAAATAATTCAACATATCGTTTTATCTAAAATCTCTATCAGGAGTGAAAACTTGGCAATTAATGGACTTATGAGATTGGAGATTATCATCGTCATGTATACATGAAGTAAATGGTCGAAATTAAACAGTCTGTTGGACATATCCGAACACCGCTTCAAGGAAATCAGATAATGACAAATGATGAACTAATTCAAAGTTTCGTTAAATCTAGAATCTATATGAGAAGTAAAAACTTTGTAATTCATGGACTTCTGTAACTGGAGACATTGTAACATGTAGAAGGCAAATTGATCGTAATTGAATCATTTATTGAGTGGATTTACCTGCACAACGACTACTTCAATCAAGCTAAATGTTGTTGACAAATTATGAGGATAAGCTAATCCAACAATTCGTTTGATTTAGAATCCCTATAAGAAGTAACTACTTCGAATTTCACGGATTGATGAGATACACGAAACTATCCTTGTTAAGTGTACAGCAAGCGAATGGTCGAAATTAACTCGTCTGTTGGATCATATCAACACAATGACTACTTCAGCCCAACAAAATGTTTAAAATTATGACGATAAACTAATTCAACATATCGTTTTATCTAAAATCTCTATTAGGAGTGAAAACTTGGCATGGACTTATGAGATCGGAGATTATCATTGTCGTGTGTACAGGAAGTAAATAGTAGAAATTAAACAGTCTGTTGGACATATCCGAACACCGCTTCAAGGAAATAAGATATTGACAAATTATGATGAACTAATTCAAGATTTCGTTTAATCTAGAATCTTTATTAGGAGTGAATTCATGAACTTCTGTATCTGGAGACATTGTAACATGCAGAAGGCAAATTGATCGTGATTGAACCATTTGTTGGGTGTATCTAGATGTTCAACGACTGTTTGAAGCAAACAACATGTTGTTGATGAATTATAAAGATAAGCTATTTCAATAAATCGTTTGATTTCGAATCCCCATAAGAAGTAATTAACTTGGAAATTCACGGATTAATGATATAGACGAAACTATCGTTGTTACGCGAATAGCAAGCGAATGGTCGAAACTAAGTGGTCTGTTGGATCTATCTACACAATGGCTACTTCAACCCAACAAAATATTCAAAATTATGACGATAAAATAATTCAACATATAGTTTTATCTGAAATCTTTAATAGGAGTGAAAACTTGGCAATTCATGGACTTATCAGGTCGGAAATTGTGGTTGTCACGTGCATAAGAACCAAATGGTCGAAATTAAACGGTTTGTTGGACATATCCTAACAGCTCTTCAAGGAAATAAAATATCGGCAAATTATGAGGATAAAATAATTAAACATTCCATTTAATCTAGAATCTATATTAGGAGTAAAAAACTTGGCAATTCGTGGAATTTCGTGATCGGAGACTATCGTTGTCACGTGTAGAAGGCAAATGGTCGAAATTAAGCCGTCTGTTGGACGTGGTGCATAGCCAGGATTTTCGCAGATATGGAAAGGCTTTTGGAGTTGGCAGACGTGGACAAAGAGTCGCAGTAAGCGAACCGGGGCAATGAGACGAAGGGACCGTAACTAACCAGGGACCAGGAGGGAAGAGACTCGAATGCGTTCGGCGTCGAGGGAGGAAAATGGCACGAGGTTGAGGAAGAGGAGGAGGAGGAGAAAGAGGAAAATGGAGGGGGTGGATCGTGTTTGGAAGGTTTAGGTGCCTGTTATGGTGGCGGCGGGCTTCGTGGTCGAATTAATCGCTTCATTCGTGAATCCGCTCCCGTAAATTCAGTGGGCAGTGACGTAACCACGTACTGCACCATACATAAATTCACGCACCCCGGTATAAAGGCGAACCTCTCGCGATTACAAACATCGAAATTCATCCATCGCCATTTTGTTATGATGGACATTTCTCTTTCGCTCAGGCTCTCCGTTATATTCTTCCGATTTTTTTGATCCATGTAGATAAATCTTGGAATGTCACGAAACTGATGAAAGGAGGAAAGATTTTGCGTCAGAGATGGCGCCATTTTGAAAAATTTCTACAGCAACCATTTTGTTCTCGTGAGTGAGACGTACGTATACGCGAAGAGGACGACGAAGAAGTATTTCAGGGAAAATTTTCTACAGCTAATTATCCATTCGTATCAATTTCAGTTCATTGTTAATCTTCCAGTTTTCTTTGATCGCTGTGGACAATTCTTGTCACGAGAAAACGTCGCGAAATGGTTGGAAGGAACGAGAGGAGATTTTGTAACAGAAGAGACGCCATTTTGGAGACATTCGTCAGCCACCATTTTGTTTACACGGAAAAAACGTTTTTTTTCAAAGAGCGAATGACCCATTCGTATCAATTTTGGCTTACGCTTTATTTACCGATGCTTTCGATGGTCAGTTTTAATTGGTCCTCTGAGACAAAGTTGAACGGATATCAGGTTAGTTCGCATCGTTCAATAAAGCAGAAATGCCATGGGATAGCGTGGTATGTCTCGAAGTAAACATCGATCGTTCAAACACTGCGACTAATTAACAAGTCTCTTCCATTAAATTGGATATTTTCGTTTGCGTTTTTTCGAGTGCTCTAAGAAAATAATGGTAAAATTACAGATACGATGTGAGTAAAGCATGATTGTATTTACACTGATGTGAAAAGTAGATGCACTTTATCAAACGGAAATTTTGTTGGAATAATTTTGTACTGCTTTTGACTAAAAAACGATTTGCATTACTAAATGGTGGTTTGGATTTAATCGAACTGAGTCGAAATCTGTCTTTCGATTCAATTTCAAGTGTTTCAATGCTCAGACATAAATTCAATGCGATATTATGTGGTTCTCATATTTCTTTGGCTTGGAGAAATTCAACATATTTCATTAAAAGTCAGACTGAAAAAGGAGAATTAATTGAATTTCCTTTCAGAAGGATATGTATTCATGCACAACAACAAACAAAAGCAATTTGAATTTGTAAAAATGAAATCCATTACCGAAGTATGATAGGTATACAATATGAGGCTACACACGCCATTTCAGACGGTAAAGTGTGCATTTGCATCTCCAATTATTTCATTTTAAAAAGATTGATGATAATTTTTAATCGAAGTATATTTAAAAACTAAAACTTTGTATACAGAAACATAAATTAAAAAAAATTGTCTAATTCGGTCCATGTTATGGAAGGTTATGAACATTTGAAAAAAGTTACATGATTTTTCAAAAAAATTGGAAATGGCATGTAATATATGCCTCATATGCACATACGTTCGAAGTAACCAACATTTTATTATATTCTATAAAACCAAACCAGACACAAATTATACAGCTCTTTACGTATATGATTATGTCACGTGAAAAATAAAAATGTCATTGCATCGAAATATTTTTGCTTCCACAAGGAGCAGTAGATAAATGATATTCCGAAGCATAAACCGATTAAACAAACAAATCGCCAATATTTCTCGAAGCGAATATGCATGTACACGTGTGCGAGTATAAATGTATAATGGTCGCATAAAAGTGAAGTTTGATCGTCTCAAAGATATTGCATGGTACCAGCGGTTCGGACTGAGGAACGGGGGAGGGGGGGGGATGGGAAGAGCATGGAGGAATAAGTTAGTCCGTGCTGGGACCATAAAAGTTAGTCCCTGGCTGCTTATTACTCGAATTAATTGGTTTATGCCCTTGCTCCATAGGGTCTGGTCGGCCCTTCGGACACTCGAGGCGGCACGGCGGACTGCTCGCGCGACCGCTATCGCTGGTCATCAGCCCCGATACGAGCCAACCGCAACCATCACAGCTATTACCACCGTACGATCCCTCTCTCGTAACAATCCTCCCCCGCCGTCCCTTTTCTTACGCAATCCCGGCGTTCTGGCCACTTTTCGGGGCTAAAACTGCGGGTACACGTGTTTCTCGCTGTCTTTACTTCCTGGACTCTATATTTCCCAGTGGGAGTGAATGGAGAGGAGATTTCACAGGGTAAAAGAGAAGTGTACAAGCGGGAGGAAAGCGAGAGAGAGAGAAAATGAATGAGAGAAGAAAACATGAAATCGGGGGTGAGTAAGAGAAGGTCGAGGTTTGAAGGAAAGAAAGAGGATGGAAATCGAAAGTAAAAGCGAGATGAAAAGATTCAAACGGGCATGCGCTCCCTTCTCTATTGTTCCCCCTCTCTGGATTCTGAAAACCCCCTTTTCCCTTCTTGCCTTCGATCTCTCTGTCGCTCTTACCCCTATGACGCATTCTGGCTCTCTTGGACTCTTCTTGTCTCTCTCTTTCTCATTCCGGCACGTGGCATTCTCTCTCTCTCTCTCTCTATATATATATATATATATATACGTGTACATGAATGTCTATCTGTATACATCGCACATATTCTCTCTCCCACTCACACGAGCCTCAAATTTTCGCTCGGGCGAGCGCACTCACCAGAGTGCTGGCGCGAGGCGCACTGTCAACTTCGAACTGCTCGAGCACGCGGTCGACTCCCAACTCTCCCACCATTTCCTGCCTCCCCCTCCCCTCCTCGCGACAAACGCCGCGAGCTCCCTCGCACTCACGCTTGCCGAACGCGCGCGCGATTTTTATTCGCGCCCGAATCGCGAGACTCGTCTACTCGGGTCTCACTCCTTCGCGATCCCTTTCCTCGGCGGTGCGTCCGAAAAATTGGATAACAATTTTTTTTTCAAGAACTTTTCACGTTCACCGCTGCGAGTTTCTACCAAGCGTTTTATCGGGAATTTACTCCAAAAAAATGTTTTTATAATTCTTACGATTCGAAAAAAATTTTGTAGGAATGATTTTTTTTTCGTGCTCACTCTGTGCTGTCGCTTCAACGTGACAAAAGTTTGAGGATTCATTGAATCATTGTGCTTGCGTATGTGAATTATCACTCGTGGTTGTGACAAGTGGATAAAAAAAAAAATTTTATATTGACAACATTTGGACGTAATAATTTGTGTGACTTGTGAAAAAGATTATCAGACAAATCTTGGAATTTGCTTGAAACTTTCGTGCGGAGAGAGCAATATTGATCAATCGTCAATGTGACATCTAAGGATAAAAAATACCTGAAGAAACATTTTCTTCGTTTGGACAAAGTTTCGGCGCAGGAGAGCTGGGAATAAGAAAAGAAAAAAAAAGAGAAACGACGAGGAGACAAAGTTTGGCGAGTTCTCGTCACGTGGGATTTATCGCGAGTGAATTATCGAGATCGGGAAGCGTCAGTAAACTTCGGAGACGGGACGAAATTAAAAAGCTCGGAGTCAATATCGATCAAGATGAAGTGTGAGAGGAAATGAAAAGAGAGATTGAACGTGTATCAGGAATGCAGACATTGATGAGTTGTCACTCCCAGCGTATGAATCAAGAGATCACTTTATAATATTGATATCGATTAAAAATACATTTAACGAAATTTTACTTTATTTTCGGTTCCGAATTTCAAAATTATTCGATAATATTAACCTATGCTGAAATATCGGGCCATACAGTCGCATAAATTCGTTGCATCCGTTAAACACTGACAACATTTGCACAATATTGTTTACTTATGTCAGATTCCTAATTTTACGTACGTGAAACTTGCACGGTACAGTATAGTCAAAAATTATTTTTAAAAAACGATTTAATTTTAAAAATTGAAAACTCGTATGAATAAAAAAAACAGCAAAAAATATTAATCGTGATTACTAAATTTTTTTACAATTTTTCATGAGTTACAAAATATTTTGCTAAGTCAAATTTCAATAAACAATACATTTCGGTGCGTGCTGTACATTTCTCGCATTTCGCGCGGATCCTACTGTGGTTGAAAGTTGAAATTTGATTGATACGAACCAATTAGTAAACCTCAAACATGAACGTACTAATGTAGATTTATATATATGAATTTCTGATACGCGTAGTGTACATGATTAATATTCGTATTTCGGTTTACGATGAATTTGCAGCAGTTTCTTATTGCGAAGATGTCACTTCCAGATGAGCTTATTATCATGGAATTCTCTCTCGCTTCGTCGATAGTCAGTTAAAATTAGAGAAACAGGAAAATTTGAATAAAAATTTTCAAGTGAAACGAACTCGTACGTCAGTGATAAAAAAAAAACTGCGATTAACAATCCAATGAATTGATCGTGACGTTGATTGTTACCGAAGGAAAATTTGGCTGAAACAATTTGGCTATGTGCAATGTGCTTCTGTGATTTTTAACATTTTTCTGCTCAAATCGAAGGTATATATATATAATAAAAAAGAAAACGATGAAAATTTCGAAGAGCGTCGTGATTGCGACGTGATCGATCATTGCGACGAATCGAAAATTTCTTTGGTCTCGTTACCGGGGAATTCAGGCAGAGTTTGGTGAAAAAGCTCGAGGATTCGCGTGTCCGACGAAAATGGGAGTTTTACTACTGGCGCTGTTACTTTTCTCCTCGCTGGGGCCAGGTAAGAACTTTCACCGAAAATTTTTTTTTCCCACAGAGCTGTCGGATTGACACGCGAGCGGTCGCGTATACATCAAGCGTGAAACATGCAAAAACAAGGTAGAACGAGGGTTGAGGATCTTTTTTAAACGTTCAAATAATTTCTTTTGTATACGTTTTGGTTCAAAAAGTCATATGTCATGAAAGAGAAAAGACAGCTTCGTACAAGAACCCGAAAGCTCCGAGTCTGATCTTTTTTTTCTTGGAGCAGAGAGATGGGAAACGAGCTCTCGTTCGTACATTACGGAGAAAATGGTGGAAAAATGAAAAAAGAAATTAGACACGTAGACTCTCTGACCCACCAGAATGAAATGGCTTTTGTTCATTTATCGAAGCTGCACGAGCTCAGGAAAAAAAACGTACGACCAAACCACGTACGCACTATTACGGTTATTATCCTAGACGAGCTCAGGAGAGCGAGAACAGAGATGAAAAAACGAGAAAGGATCGAAATTTTTGGACGTGCTCGATTAAAGTCCATCATTTTGTGTGTCAAGAAATGATGGACATTGCATTTGGTATTTTTGTCAGAAATTAAACCATTTTTGCGTCTCTTTTATTATTCGTGAAAAGTGAAAAAAATCAGTTATGCGAAGTTCATTATAAAACAAAATCATGCGTATTATGAATTTATTTTATAGTTTTTTGTACTATTCTTTTTAATTCCCGGTAGAAATTCAAATTTGGTACCGAATCTACGTATAAATATATTTTTTTAGTCTATTTAGGAGAAATTATGCCCAGCTCATTACTGAAAGTGAGAGCAATACTTTTTTGCTTTTTTGTGCAAACTTATTGCAATTTGTGCGAAACACTTGCATGATCAAAATTAACAGAATCCGGAATCGGATCCAGCACATTGAAACCGCAATTTTAGCTATTTTTGCCGATATTTTGTGATTTACTCTAAATTTCGAGTGCGTATGGGGCAAACGAAGTTCGGATTTGAATGCAGCGTATCAAAGTACGTAAGAAACTTACGATAAGCTGGTCACTAAATTTTTCTTGATATTTATAATTTTCCCCATTTTTGGCGGTTTTTTACAATTTACTCAAAATCCGTGCGTACATAGGCACCCACCTGAGCTCGGATTAGGTTTCAGCGCGTCAAAATAGGTGGGCCTGGTCAAAAGTACAGAGCACTTTTTTGTGTATGAGTGTTATCACCGACTGGTCAAATTTTTAGATTTTTATCAGCGTTTTGACTTATCTGTAGTACATCTTAAAGCGAAAAATGCTTAAAAGCTAGAAAAAGTATATGAAGACAATTTCCATACTTTTTAAAACAATACGCAATGAAAATGAAAACGATAAAATTTATTCATACATTGTTATGCGAATGATAAAAACTTTTCTGATGAATACCATATTCTCAAACAATTTTGTCACAGATTTCAATTTTTGATGTTTCTTATGCAACAATAAGGAGTTACTGATATTTTGTTTTAATGTTTCCGTATGTACAAAATCTTTTGTGCTAAATTTAAAAATGGCACAATGAACTTTAAAAGAGTATTGTATTGAGAATGAGATATCCAATACTTCGAAAGTGAGAGAAGAGCAAATCTGTTCGCGAAAAGAATAAAAGTGTGCCAAGTGGGGAAAAATGTCCTCTCGAAACTCTCTTTCTTCTTTAAACGTGAGACGAGATGAAATTGAAGGTTCGGTGACGATCGTTTGAGCAATAATATAAATGCTAAGCGCTAACTTTTTTCCACGCACGTTCTCGTGTAATAAGCCAGGTGTATACTTTCTTTTTCGTCTCTCATTTCTACTTCTGCATTGAACTTTTTTTTCTCTCTTTCGGAAAACACACGCATACATACGGATTTGAATTTCCTCTCGTTCTTCTCCTCGTCGTTGCGGAGATTATGCAAACTGCAACCAATTCGATTGAAGTGCATCGCAAATAACTGCAGCTTTATCCCGTTCCCCTAAACACTTCGCGAGAGCTCGCGTTTTAACTGCGACCGCCAGTCGTTTGCTTTCTTTCCTTTTTCCTCCGTTTCCACTCAGATCCAAATCAGATGAGTCCTCGAAAAAAAAGGAAACACAAACGTTTACAAAAACTCACTTTTATCGGAAACGTGATACGCGTAGAATGTTTTTTTTATTCTACGTTTATAAATAAATTGTGCTTTTCCAAAATTTTGTATTTCTTGATGAAGATCATTCCGACGTAATTTGGTCAAGGATCGCTAAAATCGCTGATGATAAAATTGTATTTTTATTATAGATTTTTTTCGTGTTATATTGGCAGTATCAATTGATGGCTTCATTCCACTTTTTAAACAATTTAAAAAATTGGTAAATATTCGGAAGTGGGGTTTCATCGAAAATCCTATCCACTCAATTTCACTAAAATCCACCGAAATCCTTCCGAGCCCACGTAAATCCACTGAAACCCAAACCGACCCTACAAATAATTTTTAGCTCGATTTTCGGTGGAGCCCTACTTTCGAATATTTACCAAAAAATTATCTTTGCTCAAACGATATCTCAAAAATGAAGTTGTCTAAAAGATTTTCAATTTTGTAATTGTTATCAAGACCCAAAATTTAAAAACAATTTAGCAATAATCGAGCAAATATTTATTTCAATAGAAAAAATATACATACAGGACAAGTTAAAAATTTCATTGATTCAATTTAAAATGTAGATCCTCGTGCAATTAAATCAACCAACGAATCATTTTCTAAAGTAACAGAACATTTTTTTGTCATCTTCAGGACCACCCTATTATATTTTTCTCCATTTTTCATGGCATTGATAGTAATAGAAATAATTAGTAAAATAAATAAAAACGCTCGATTAACAATTTTAATTGTTTCAAATGTTATTTTATTCACAAAATTTCATACGTCATTTAATACCAAAATTTCATTCGTGATTATTACTTCAGTAAAAACGTAATAATCCTCCAAATAAAAAATATTTCATTGTTACCATTGTTACTTTTGTTACATCCTTATTAAACAAAATTGTTTATTTAGGATATGAAAGTACGAGTCTACATTTCATACTGGTTAAGAAAAAGTAAAAAATCGTTTTAGCGTATTCACTGTGATTAATTGGGATTTCGTTGAAAGCTCGCAACGTATACGTACGCGAGAGACCAGTTTGTTGGGATGAGCGTTGGAGAAGGGGGTTAAAGTCTTAAGCAAAGTGCATACTCGAGCTGCACACAAAACCATACGCAGTAACGATACCCTTCAGGGCGTCAACAAATATATACGAGTAAAAGCGAGAAAACTTTCTCCTTTCAAATCATAATTAATTATAATTATTATATTTTTTTCCTCTCTTCTTCGAAGCTATCCAAACCAGAGTAATTACGATTGCTATTATGATAATTTTTTCGTAAGTCAAAAACATACTCATAGTTTTGTAACTATTTAAGCTTCGCTATCCAATTAAGGGGGAATACAAATTTTCGTCAGGGGAACACGAGTGAATGAATTATTTCAAGTGAAATCATCGCTCTCGCAAAATTTTTTTACCCTCACTTGAAAATTTCTCTCAAAAGCCAGGTTGAAAATCGTACTCTTGTGAAAGAGAGTTCATTCTGTTTTCATTCATTACTCTAATGACAATCCCGTGTAGAATACTTCAAAAAATTTTATTCTTCTCGAACGCTTTTTTGAAAATTTCAAAAATCTTTTTTAAGAGTTGACCTTTTTTTGCATATTAACAAAGAAATTTTTTTTTTTCGAGACTCTCCGAAAATTGAAGTAAAAAATCGAGGATTAGAGCTTCGCGAGGTAAAAGGGAAAAAAAACAGAGAACGAAAATAAAGTAGAAATAAAAGTGCAGTTTGAGATATCTGTAGTACCGAAAGTTAAGCCGTATCGATGGCAAAACGTCACGATTAGGCACACTACGCAAAACTTTATATGTAATTTTTCATTCGATACGGACGAAAGGCTTCAGCGCCGTGAGAGCAAAAAGCTTAAAGCTCGAGAGGTGGATTCTCCCCATGGTCGAGTGGAATCTGCCGAGAATCAACGAAATCGTACCAGCCTGATATTTTTTCCTTTTTTTCGCAAATTCCCTCCTCCATCCACGAGAATTCGGTATTATCGCTCGGAACCCATTAAAGTCGACTTTATCAACGATTTATGAAACATTACGTCCATGCTAAATTTCTTCATTTTATTTCTTCCTTTTTCGGTTTTTTTTTTATCGTTGTCGGTAAATGCCTCAAAACGATGAAATTTTTAACTCACACCGTCATATACTTTTCGTGAAAACCACTCGAAGCGCTACCGTGTAATCTCAAGCGCAAAGCGAAATCCTCTTATTTATTTTCACTCGGATATACATCGACGTAGAATTTTTTTATCGTCGATTTAAAAATGTACAAGCGGAGGAAGTTTTTTTTTTCGTGCGATACAATTTTGTTCTGGATTTTTCCATACTTTTCGATCACTAAAAAAATGTAATTACAAACGTATTCTTCCTTATACGTGCGCGTGATTTTCTTTTATTTTTTTTATCGAATGAGAAATGTTCAAGTTCATATTTTTCACGAGCTCTCACGTTTCTGCATCACGTAGTAAGAATAAAGTACGCCAATCGATAAACGTCGAGCGTTGATTTTTAATTTCGTTCAGGCAATAATTTTGTTTTCTACGTATTGAGAAAAATCGATACGGTGCAATTACTTTTTGCAACGGCTTCGATAAAAAATCGAATTTAAAAAAAAATTCTCAAAAAATTTTTTTAAATTAAAAAAGAAATAATAATGTTCTCTAAAAACCGGAATGTAACAAAAATCGAAAAAGTTCGATGTATTTCTTGCTCGAAACTGTGCACCATCATAAAAAATGCACCCCCACGATCTGTTTTCCAGGGCAGAATTTTTTTCTTTCAACATTGTTAAAAATTCAAGGAGTTTTATAATAATTTACAAGTCGAGAAATTGTTAATATTAAAATCGACAATTCTGGCTACAGGAATAAAGTTAGTTTTTCTTGTTAATACGAGATCACACGGGAGTTGGAATTTTTTCCATTGTATGTGGAGGAATGAAATAGACAAGAGATAAAAGAGAGAAAGAGCTAGAGAGAGAGAGAAAAAAGAACGGGGAAGGTAACTCAATTTGACGCTCGGTTCTTTTTCTCGAGGGTGGTTCATCCTGGCTTTTCGTAAGAAAATCGAGGCCCTCGATCGCTTTTCCACGTCAAAAGCTTAATGTATCTTTCCCGTGAAAGATTATATGCCACGCAGCGAGGAAACGAATAAGGAGATAAAAAAATTCACACGTAAACTCTTTTTTGCGTTGAGGAAAGAAAAAAACGAGCCTTCAACGTTTTTAACGCGTCGGCAATTTTTACTGCGAACGATCGCCTCAAAACCGAATTCAAAATATTGACAACCATCAAAATTTGATTCAGTAAGCATTATTATATAAGAACATCACAAGTTAAAAATTAAGGTAGTTCTATAGTTTTTTCGATTTCTTAGGATTTTCTTGAAAATTTGCACAAGCCTTCTTTGATGTGACCTACATACGTGTACCAAATTT
>JAPYYX010001928.1:0-19844 GCA_030522605.1 Cremastinae sp. B BG-2022a
TCAAATTTTACACACATGTGCATATGGTATCAAAGAATGTTTGTGCAAAATTTCGACGAAATCTAATGGAAAGTGCAGCAGCGACAGGACTACCTTAATCAAAACACAATATACGTTTTATTGGAAGAGAAGTACTTTGAAATTTGAATATTTTTTGCTAGTTCTTTCGTAAAACTTTTGCCATAATTCAATGATGAAACAGAATATACTTTCTTGTCACTAATTGTTGTAAATATGAATCTATACGAACCGGTCTTTCTCCTTTGTAAAATTAAAGATAAGAAAAGGTTTTCTTCTTTGTAAAAAGATGCCTTGAACATTTTTTTTCTTTTGAAAGGAACATTAAAAATACAGGACACAGCGTTTCTATGTGAAAGAGAAAATTTCTCGTTTCCTGTTGAAGCTCATCGTCTCACAATAAAAATTCAGAGCTGAGCGTGGTACTTTTTCGGGGCAAAAAGCAATACGGTGAGAAAAATGAAAGAGGCAAGAATATATGTGCATATTATACGTAGTCGGTATATACGTCAGAATTTAATAACTCAAGTTTTGAAGTGATAAGTACAGTCGAGGAGATGGAGGGCGAGCAAACAGATGCAAATACGTATATGTATACAATTACAGAGAATCGGTGGATTGTTAAAAATCGTCTTTTTACTTTTATTCGCGTTTAATGAAAATATTGCAAAAGAAAAAAAGAACGTTTTTAACATTTCATAACAAAAACCTAAAAAAGAACTTCTCCATTCGAATATTCTTGATTGAAGAAAAAAAATTACATACATATTTGCAATGTGTTTTCATTGAATTCACGCTGAGAAAGTCTAAAAAATATTTAATAAATTATTTCTACTATGTAAGAAGATATCAGTATGTGGTAAATAATTTTAAAAAAGTAAATCTAAGACCGGAGATTTATTTCCAATGGTTGAAATATATGCGGGAATAAATAATTATAATTATCGAGAAAAGGTCCGACCAAAATAGAAAGTATTTTTTTACTTCACTCAGCTTTGATATCGATCGTCTTGTCTTGACGTGTAATTTCGAAAACAGAAAGAAAATGTGACGGATGAAAAAGATAAACCAAATTTAGATTAGTTTCGTTCTATATATAAACGTAAAAGGTTGATGGTGCGACTGATTCGTTAGTTCGATTCTCGTTGGAGAGTCGACTGATTTCATTATAAAGTTGACTAATTAAAATTAAAACGGCGGGAGAAATGGGCTCAGATGTCAGCCGACGTGTACGCGATGGCAGCGAATGCGTTAACCCGACAAGAGATCTCCCGTCTGCCGAGCGATCTAATTAAATTAATGAACGGTAAGGTGAAAGAGACCGAGACCGGAGAACAACCGAATGAGCGTAAGAGAGATCCGCAAAATTCAATTGTCCAGATTCGACGAACACAATCTATGTATGCGCGTTTTCGAGAGTGACAGCGAACAGTCTCGGTTTGCTATTTCAGTTACCAAATAGATTCAACCTCTGGCACCATCGTTTCTGAAATTTCGTTCTATAGATTGACTTCAATTTATAATGAGACGCGATCTTCTTTTTTCAAAACTAATGCAATTTCTAACTCTTCCAAGACATAAAGGTTTTATAACTAGGATATAAAATTACTGTTAAGTCGATAGTCGCGTAGACCCGTCGATTTTGAGTTCGAGCGGTCCCAGAAGTCAAGCTCCCGTTGAGCACGGTCAGTACTTGGTAGGGTCACCGTGTAACTCGTATTGACTGATATGGGTCAATATTGAACACAAGTCGGCTGCGGACAAAATCTGATGGGGATAAAATCTGAATAATAGAAACGACGTAAGACAGGAAGGAATAAGGTGTTTGTAAATTGACTGTAAAAAATCCAACCTCAAGGTCAAGTTAGATGACCTTCATTTTCGAGTATGTTGTTCTTAATTCAATTTGCAACAACTTTGCTTGATCAACAAAAACTTGAAAACCACACGGTACAAAGATAAACTAAGAACAATTTTTTTATTTAACGTTCATACATGAACTATACCTTAAGGATGTTCTTTCGGACCCTGTGAGTCAAATCAGCAAGTGAACATGTAAAGGCAAATTTCATCAAGCGAAATCATTTTCAAGACAATCCGTTGAAAATTGGTGTTGTCATTCTTTGATATTGTATAAGACAGTGTGCAAAGTTTCGAGAAGCTTCGCCGTATATAGAAATCGAGATATTAATTGTAAAAAATGACACCTTTTAACATGAGGCGTTGTGAGGCATTACAAAAAGGTGCGATTTTAAAAGTCGTTATCCCAACTTCTAGACGGTCAATCTCGTACAAATGTTATTACACTTCTTACATTTTACATTTTTCATACATTTTCACAAACTTCATACCAGACTGTCACTTTGACAGAACTGAAATCGCTTTGAGACCATAGCAAGAACATTTTGCTGCGATCTTCCGATTTTGTGCGAAAAAAGAACATGCACTTTGACGACTTTGACAGTAATAATGGCGTGAGAAATCGTGAATTTGCGCATAAATACGATCGTATATACTATTCTAAAAAGGGGTGCGTCACATGATGTGATATTGACAACCACGACGTCAAGAGAAAAAATCGCGATTTCAATAATTACAAATAAATTAATTCATGATATCTCGAGAATGACTGAAGGGATCGGGATGAATCGAATATGCCACTAAAAAGAAGAAACTTGGTTTCGGAGAAATTCAATCTTACTGTAGACACGGCACTGGTTTGTTGGTTTTGGATTTTTATATATTGGTTTGTTTTATTATTTGGCGTCAAGACACTACCTCATCTTTTGATTGTAATGTATGGAAATTTTATAATGAAGTAATTTTCCCAAAATATATAGGGACGTCTCTTACTTTTACCCCGACGAAAAACTAAATATGAGGGATCACTGGAAAGTTAAACAATAAAGTTTGAAGTAACCTAGAAAAAATTTACAAACGGCCCAACATTGATCAAGTGTTGCGCCAACTAAGCACTTTACCAGTCCTATGTTGGAAGACATTACTGGTTCGACGTCGATTTTGTACTGGAGTGATAACACGGGTCCCATAGTTGGTCGCTGATCATTGTACGAGCATTGGGTGACCATAAAGAGCCTGAGCGGAATTTACTATTCCCCAATACCTTCACTATCATTGCCCTAATGATGGCAGAATATCGGATCCACCGCGGTGCCAGTCTGGGAACTATTTTGGCTTATTGTTTGTACCATCATTGGGTCCAAATAATTCGCCTGAGCTTGATTTCTATTCCCCAGTACCCTTGTTATCATTGGCCAATATAAGCCCAATGATGGCAGGTCGCTGAGTCCCTCTCGGTCCCAGTCTAGGTACTCCGTCGATTTATAGTTTGTACCACTATTGGGTCCAAGTAATTAGCCTGAGCTCAATTTCTATTCCCCAGTACCTTTATTATCATTGTCCGATATCGGTCCTATAATAGTAGATCGTCGGCCTACCTTGATACCAGTCCAGGTACTATTTCGTCTTATTTCGTACCATTATTGGGTTTAAGAAACGACCCTGAGCTGGATCGTGTGTATTCAGCCATGGCTTTCTATCATTGGCCAATATTGTGCTAATGACGGAACATTATTGTGGGCCTACATCGGTTCTAATCCCGATACCATACTGGTTTACATTCGCATATTGAGCTGTATGAAAATAAAAATTAAATTGTTCGAGTACACGTATTAGCTTGAACTCAACTTTTTATTAAACTTTTTGAATATTTTCAAATGAACCTTATGATTAGACAAACATTTAATAAATTATAATACGATCAGTCGTAAGAAGCAAAAAATTATTAAAACTAAAAAAACTTACATACATTGTTGATAATCAATAACCATAAATTTCACAGCATTTACGAATTTTCTTTAAACTTTAAGTCTTATAAATGTGCATAACTTGGAACTGAAAATAACTGAATATAGAAAACCACATGATATAGTATATTTCACACTTTCCGTAGTGCCCGCCCTCCTTCGCGGTCGCCGGCTCCAGCCAACCATCGGCTCAAAATGGGTATTATTTCTGTATCACCGATGCTCCATTTTTCTTCCAAGATTTCTATAATTTATTAAGCGTTAAAATATTATAAATAATATGAAAAAATGTCTGCATTAAATAAATAACTTCTATATTCATACCTTTGAGACACGAGTAAGTACGCGTAGCGCTGAAATTTTCTTTAGTTGGCCGATTGCTAACTTTTCTTCCCCGAGCACTGTAGGCCACCTGTACATCCTTGGCGACGATTGCGCCCATGCTGCGAGGAATAGCTTCCTTTGGCGTTGTGCAACCGTAGATTAATGGCGTCAATACTTTTTTCTGTATAAACAAATAAAATCGAAAAACAAAAAAATATAAAAATGATTGAAAGTTCAAATAATGATAGATTGTTTCTTGAGCTCAACTTTTGTCGATAATTTTCCTCTGATTGTGAGTTAAATAAAACAATATAACAACTCGAAAAAGTAAAAATAGTCTTCAATAAAGTGAAGAAAATTACAACTGCTTCTTACCAAGGCATTTTGTTTTTTTTCGTCGTTCTTTATTTTCTCTTCGAAAGCCGAAAATTCTTCCAACGTCTTGAGTGGCAATTGAACAGCCAATGCTTCGCGAGCTTCCCTGATGCCGCTATTTCCTTTGGTCTGTCCAAACTGAAGAGAGGTCTTCAGTCCGTTTATATTCCGCTCAATATCATAATGAAGGCTTCTTTTCATCGAATCTATTTTTTTTAATATTTTCGCTTCCATCGCTTGCATTGCCTTCAAGATAACAGCTATACCAATACCAAATAGAAAGTGTTATTTTTTGTAAATTTGTGTGTACATATTTATTATAATTTACGATTTTTTTCTTTTACCGTTAATTTCGCCGGTCAAGGTTTCGTCCGCGTCTTCGTTGAATTGACTGCCCATCGGTCTTTCGGTATCGCTTTTCTGTTGTTGAACGTTTTCGTCAGTTAGCAATTGATCTGCATTATTATCAACTTCTTCATTGATTAACGTTTCTCTGCTGCTGCTTCCCGGTGGATCGGACGCTTTTTCGGTTACGCTCCCTGTGGGAATAAAACGTTTTGTAAAAAAATTCACAATTTTAATTTTGTCAATATCAAAGAAAAAACGATGTAAGAACAGAAAATAAACATTTCAATATTAATACACAAAACATTACAGATCTCAGCAAAAACTTACCATGTCCACTAGCTCTATCCATATCATCGTCCAAAAATGAATTCTCCACCATCGTTGTTGCAGCCTTCTTTGACAATATTGTAATATCCTCGGAAGTCGCGACCGAATCCGTATCTTCGCCCGTAGGTATAACCTCCAAAGTTGCGATAGCTCTATCGAGACGACGACAGGCTTGTTCGTGATCTCCTTTGTTTAAATAAGATTTCATATTAAAATTTCGTTTTTCGCTCGGTGTTTCATGTTTTTCTCCCTCACTCTCATCAGTTTCACTATGATTTTCGGAAAAGTCTTCGTCACTTTCACGGAGTTCTAATCTTTTAAGCGCTCGATATTTTTTTACTCTTCTATAATTTTTCGACATCATTTGAGGTGATTGATAAACTGCTTTCGAAAGAAGTAAAATTCGTGTGGAATTTTGGTCGCCAACTTATATCTCTCAAGGTTTGTACCTCTCCTACAACTACTGTCCTCGTTCATTCCGCGAATCGCCTAACCCTATACGAATTATGATTGGTTGATGCGCTTACACCCCTCCACAACTCTTTTCAGTTCTTTGTATCAACGCACAGTTGCAATGCATCGGTCCGTGACAGTTGGCCAAAGAACGGGAACAATTGTTTTGCAATTTTTATAAATTTCAATGATGTAAGTCAAGAAAGGTTGGCCCAACGTCGGCAAGCATGTAATTTTGTAATTGATGAACCGTGAATTTTTTGTAATTCTCGAACTCGTCCCGGATCACGTTTCTTTATTATGTATTCCAAAGTAAATTGCAATATTATAAAAAATCCAATCAGAATTCGTTTTTTATAACATTTTTACCCTTTTTAAATAAAGTACGCATGCGTGCTCAGATATTTTCGCTGTAACGAATTTCTATAATTTCCCAAGCGAATACTCCGCAATGGATCGCGTTCCAAAAAGCCAGAACAAGAGACATCCAGCGAGAGAGATTCGCATCGCGTTACGAAATAAAATCATTTTCTCTGAAATTCAATCGAAATTAAATCTAGGGCGCTCCTGATTTGTATTTTTTTAAATTGATTTTTCAATGTTCCGTTTTTATCATCGAGCTTGCGAAAAATACACACAAAAAGAGGAGAGGATAATTAAAACGATTTTATATATGGAATAGCGTGAAAACGAAATCGGTGTTCCAGTACGGATTCCTTCGAAACTTTCGTTTTATCGTCGATGCAGACATTCGATGAAAATCCGATTTGCATACATGACTCTTGTTATTTATTGAGTACATTTACTCATCCGTAGAATGGAGACAATTATTCATTCGTGAAGTATTAAGACATTGTCGTCATATAATAATGATGAAAAGGTGTGCTTCTGTTTTGAATATAATAGTGAATATTATCGATATCAAATAAAATAGAACATTTATAAAGAAATAAAAAATGATAATTTTCATGTATGTATTTACATTCTTCTAAAAATCAACAATTGTCAAAATTTGAGCATATAGTTTTTCAATGGACTTAAATATTTTCCGCTAAATGGAGACCGATTTATTTTGTAGTTTTGAACTAATTCAGATACAGAATAATTTCATTGATAGAATTTTCGAAAAAATCGATTTAGCAAAATATTTCTTTAAATTAAAAATGTTTTAGAAATATTATTGAGAAAAGGGAAAATAGAAATGTATGGATTATCTATGGAATTATTGCCCATAGTTAACAAGCTGATGCCGCATACGTATTGGTTGTATGAAAACTTTAAGCACGATACTCATCTCGAACCACTTCATATGATTTTTTATTTCTGAAAACAGATTCGCGATTAACTTAACGAGGTTGCACGGAAGAACCAGTAAACAAAAACAATGATGAAAAGTTGATCTTGGCAACTTTCCTCGAAGATCGTAGGACAAGAAAATTACGCATTTGAGAGACAATGATGGATCAAGAATTATGCATGCATGAGAGAACTTGAAGATCAAGAGGTACGGAAAATCGGAGAAAGCGAGAGAATCGCTTCAGCGTGAAATACGTTTTAATGTGGCAAGCTGTTTCAAAATAAACATTTCGATATTCTGATGCTAATTATCTTCAACTGCGCGAACTTGTCAACGCAAATTAACTTCTCTTCAATAATAAGATGAAAAATGTAAACCTTCATCCACGTCTTCATACGCTTCTTGAAAATGTTCACTGCATCGAAGACACAAAAGTGCCAGGTGAAAAAGTATCAAAGTACAACATAATTCGTGAAATTTTGATACATCACGTTATCAATGTAATGCATGAAACAAAAAATCTATAAAATTACGAAAAATTGATAAAACGTATATTTAACATAAAAAACTTCGGTAAAGCGAGCTTTTATACCTCCCTCCCAGGGACGTGTAAAACCTCTTCTTTAGAAATAATACACGGTGCAGCAATCTACTCACGTAAAAATTTGACAAATTTATGGAAAACCATAAAAAGAATTGATAAATCATATCTCCCACGCCAAATAAATTTCTTCCGCAATTTCGACAAATGTGGACTGTACAAAGAATTTAATGATTTATAAATGTAGTATCTTAATTATTGAGCTTACCCTGCATACCCTCTTCGGGTTTTTACAGTTTTTCTCATTGTACCACACTTCCTCTCTGTATCCACCACCCTATGTCTCTACTTCTTTACGTCACTACTAGATTGCGTCCGCAGCTGACTTTACGCCCTAACCTGTATCGCATTCGTACATGTTTGCACATGGGCATGGGAAAACTGCGGAAAACCCATGCCGATACATTCGGTGATGGCCTTTCTGGGTATTTCAAAGTTATCAAACCTCGAAAGATCCAGAAAAAGCCACCTCCCTCTCAGCGTTAACCCGTCAGTCAATGCGAGTTAAGCGGTCACCCATCCAAGTATTGGCCGCGCTTACCGCTGCTTAACTTGTGAGACCGCCGCAATTCAATACCTACCATGAGTCCACTACTGTCGACTACATGCAGTATCTTTTTAAAGTTAACGACGATCCTGCACCTTTAATTTACTTTAAAATTCGTAAATTGACGCGGTAATAATATTCGAAACATGAGAGAGCTTACGAATGAAAAGATTGAATTGTCACAGCGTATGGACATCGTTTAACAAAATACATAAACCCGATAAATGAATTTCTTGTCGCCGATGAATAAGCAAGAACTGAAAGTGCGATATGAAATCTGAAATCTTCCGGTGTGAGCGGTCAAAGCAGAATCAAAAGTCAGGCATATCGGAAGATTAAATAACATAGATATATAGTTTCGGTAAGTTGGGTTATAGAAGTTATGGGAGTCTAGAGCTGAGGAACGATCGATTTAGCGGGCTCGCGTTCTATCGGCTCGAAACATAGAGATTCATAGACTGCATGTGCACCAATGCGAATTCGCGCGATCCTGAAATACCTACCAGGGAGTATGCCTTTAGGCCTCCAGCAGCCTGTTCGCGCAGACGAAGACCCGAACTCGAAGCGAAACCACGAAACCGCGTGTTCCACCCCAGAGCTTTTGGTAATCGCTCGTGTCTCGTTTCAAAATCGATCTTCCCCTCTGCTCAATAGATTTCGAACTAATGTGCTTTATATCCTGCGAAACATCAAATATTCCGTACAAACTTCCTATTCTCTGCCGGTCCATGTTATCGACAATTTGACTGGAATAATTGTATTTTCAGTTAATACTGATTTATTTATTACTGATACTTTTACTATAATCTTTGTGTGATAGAATATTTTATCACATATTCTTAACCCTTAGCGGCCACTGGGGGTAAATAGTTACCCCAGGGTTAGAAAAAGTGGAATTAAAGGTCTTCTGATATTCTGATAAGCGACTATGACGTTCAGATCATATAGTCGCTTATGTACCGAAACATCTTAAAAATTTAAAAACATCTTCAAAAAGTGTACAATTAAATTTTTTTAACGTGGAGTAATAAGTTATCCCCAGTGGCCGCTATGTGGCCTGGATGAAATGTGGCCGCTAAGGGTTAATCATGACGTTCTTAAATAATTCTTTTCTTTCATAAATATTTTAGAGTTTTCTATAAAAGAAGTATCTAAATCCGATCAATTTTGGAACGAATTAACGTTTAAGAAATCCATGACGTTACTATTCAGAATTAGATCAAACAAAAAGATTCTTATCTGAAGACGCGACAATGTCTGACGTCAAGTAATAAAACAAATCGATATGAAAATTCAAAATCTGGAAGGTGGTGCCGTATTTTTCTAAATCAGTAAAATTCTAATTTTTCAATCTTTTATTTTCAAATGCCGACGAAATAAATTGCTTAAAGCAGTTCGATCACCGTGTGGAGGGGGCGTCTCACATTTTTAGCCTCCTCCGCCCCTTTCAGCACTTTGATGAAATCAAATTTAAGATCCAATAAGATTTTTGTGGATAAAAAAAGTTGCTATTTTGTGGAGCTTGAAAATTCTATCACAGTGAGATAAGTGTATGATTTTCACTGAAGATTTTTTTTCTGCTATGTCAGATCATGATCGAACTATGTTTTTTACGATATTTAAATGTTCTTTACGAAGTACTCTAAAATCTTTTTTTATGGTATTCGTCAGAACATTTTTTGAGTTATTTTCATAAATTTCTTTTTTTTCACAACGAACAACTTACGTAATATTATATCGTATTATAAAATATATCAACGCGATTGAAGAATCATGGAACTTGAAACCAGAATAACCAAAATTACTATACAGACGTCAAAATTACTTTTTTTCTAATCGATTTGTAAATATTTTGCGTTTAAAAAATTTTTTAGTACAAGTTAATAAAATTTGGTTCAAAGATTATTTAGTATTGGAAAATCTTCAGGAAAACGCACAAGTAACTATTATATACCACTTTTTCCATATTTACTATTTATTACTTTTTGTTTTCGATGAATCTGTATAAAAATACATATGATATTCAATTTTTTACAAGTTTTAAGCTAGCCCTCTCGTTTCAGCAATTCCATTACATTTGGTCGAAAATTTGCACACATTATATGATGTCATATGCACATTTGCACATGTGTGTAAAATTTCAGGGGCTGTTACCGACTTTAAAATCAAAATATTTATTCTTAAAAATCGTCATTTTTCGCAACTTCCCATAAGAGCCCGTGTTAAATATCGCGATTTTGCAACAACGATTTTTTCGATTTTTTTTTCGATAAGACCTGTTGAAATTTTGCAGACGTTTTCATATGGAATCCAAAAAACTTCGATTAGTGTTTTTTGAAAAATCTAATGAAAAAAATTTTTAGGTTTTTGTTTATTATATAAAAAATAAGTTTCATGCAGGATCAACTTGAATTTTGAGTATGTTGTTCTTTAGTTGATTTGCAACAATTTTTCTTAGACGCTAAGTTCACTTGAAACGTAAGAAAAACGAGGTACAAAATTTCGATCTCCCCACCAGCGATGGGACTACCTTTAAACGATTTGCCGAATTGCGTTGAAAGTTTCTCAGAAGCATTAGAGTTCTATTATCGGTGACTGGTAAAATTTTCAAATTTTTGCAACCTTTTCGAGTTATCTTTACTACATCCATTAATATGCACCAACGAAATGTGGACCTCCGCACCAGAAATATCTTGATTATATAAAACATAATAAGGGAAGTAATAAGTAACGAGATCCCGACGTAAAACGAGAGACGTCTCGTGCGGAAAAATTTGGCGACGGAAGGGTTGCGGGAGAATAGAGCAAGGGAGAAAAAGCCAAGGGAGGGAAAAAAGGAACGATGAGAGTGTCGTGAAGGAAAGGAGAAAACGAGACAGAAAGGGAGCGGCTCGACGAGAACAATAAGAGTTCCTAGATGAAAGAGTTTTCAGGCCTCAGGCCGCTCTCCTTTTTCTCCTTTTTCCCCTTTTTCCCCCGTTTCTTCCTCTTTTCCTCGTTTCTCTCTACTCTCACGAGGAGAAAAGATCTTTAAAACGCTCATAATTTTTTTCTCTTTATATATACGTATATTTATATAGATATACATATCGTTTGCACATCACAGTTGTCTGTAACCAATTAGTGACTCGATTTACAACGAAATGGGGTGAATCGCTCTTTGGTCACGTCGGGACCTCAAATTGGTACTCCACGAATGACTGCGGTCTCTGATCCTTCTATAAAAGTTATGCGCGAATTTCCGCGAAGAAATATCCATTTTCCAACTGCAAAGAGTTTCGCGGATATTGTTCCATATCCAGTTCTTTTCATTTTAATTTGGTTACACAAAGTTCACATTTCATAATTGGAGTTCTTGAAACGCTTTTGTCATTTTATTGAATCAAGTGTACATTTCATGCAAATGCAATTACATATTTACATATAATAAGACGTCACTAATATTTAAAATTCATAAAATAATGTATAAATTAATTTTTCTTGGAATATTTTATAAAAATGACGACACAAGACAAAAACAAACATGAAAAATACACGAAAAGTCCGAATTTTTTGAATTTGACAGCTGACGGGTGCTGCCATCTTAGGTGGCGAGCTCGAAAGTAGGTCATATCCGAAAAACACTCATAAATCCGGAAATAAATAATTAATGATTTCTCTTTAAACATTCAGACGATCGTTTTCAGCACTCCTGAAAACGATTCCGCACGCAAAAAATATTGGGATCTGACATTTTGACACGGAGTTTAGTCTTATGGCAACGTTAAGGATGCAATAATGATTATAATAATTGTGATTTTCTACTGAAAGTGCGCACCTCTCCCGTAATTAGAAAATGTGCCATGTTGACTTTTGTCAGATCCCAATTCGCGAATTAATTATAAAAAAATCTACACAGTAACTTTAAAAATTGCCTTTATAACAATTGCTGGAGAGCACACAACTACAACTAGCGCCCAATACAGGGCCATTTAACTAAACTTATAACAAAATTAACTAAATTTATAAAAAATTAGCAAACTTCATTAATTCACATTTAAAAATTTAATCAAATTATTTCAAAAATAAAATTCGCGTAATTTCTTTTTTCTTCTATTTTTCACCAAAACGTTACAGTATTCTTTTTAGAAGCAGAAAAAAGTTTTCAATTTTTGGCAATTTTTTTAGTTAGTAAGCGTCTCGGGCGGAAAACCATTTATACTAATTTTTTAATTTTGTCTAGTATTGAGTTGAGCACTCTCATCATTAGATGAGCAATGAAAATAAAAAATTCAAATAATAAAGGCTCAATGATCCGCTAAAATGTTGAACTTTGATTAAAATAAAAAACAAACGCGTATTTCCGTAAAATCGAAATATTGGGAGAGTGAACATTTTTCGCTAATTCCATCGCTACGTATCACATGGAGGAAAATGCAGAAACGAGAGACTACAAATGTTGCATTGATAGAAAATATATCGATGAACTTTTAACTTGCCATTGAGCTCAAAGCTCAATGCTTGCTTGCTCAAGCTCGTACTTGCAACTAACACAAAACGCTTCCGACATATGCAGAATCCGCTTTGCCGTTTCATTTTCAACGCGAGTAGACACAAATTCATAAGCTTTTTCTCTCCACTGTTCTTCATTCCGAAATACAAATGAATACACTTTTTTTAACGAAATAGAATTTTTAATCTTTGTTCATTGTGTGGTCCTTTTTTGGTTTTTAATCAAATTCACCTATGAGATTTAAATTACGAAAAATGTATTAAAAAAATTTCAATGATACTTTAATGTTTCAATTTAAGTGTATTATTTTATAAAATTTTTAATGATACAACAAAATAATAATGGGAGCATATAAACGAATTTTTATTAAAAATAACCCCAAAAATCTTTTTGATCATTTTATTACCTTTCATAATTATTTCACTTTTTCATTCATAATTCATATTAATATCTTTCAAAAAATTTCTCTTATACATACTTCGTACACAAAATATTATCTTGCAACGACATAGTGTACGTTTTAATATTCATGTATGCAATATGAATGAACAGTAGAATAGGAATAAATGCAGCGTAAAAATCGTGAAAATTGAAAATATAAATGATCCTTGACTCGAGTGAATACAGTTTGTTACCCGCGTAATTGAATTAATCGTCAAGCATGCAGGATACAGAACCGTGATACTCGTTCGGATACGATATACACCTTCGAATAGAAAAAAATGCATGAAAAACGGAGCTCCAATCGAGTCTGTCTGAAAGTGACGTGTTCAACAAAATAGTAACATCAGAGAGTAGAAGAAATATGCCACATATACCAAAACACTGAACAAAATTAATTCATCGACAGTTTTATAAAATAAAAGCATGATTATATTGACTAAGGACGATATTTATATATAGATCCTTTGATTGGGAATAAGTAAAAAACTATACGAAATACTTATTTACAAAATATTTAACAGTATTAGTGAGTGTTGAATATTCAACACTCATTGCAGGGACAGCGGTTTTTTTTGCACAAACGCTCAATACTTCATTTATTAGGGTAGAGGGAGGCAAAATGGGGTACTTAGCTGTTACGTCTGGGTTGACACTTCAATTTTAGTGAACATTTTTAATATTTTAAAATTTGATAAAGTTTAATTTCAAATAGCGCTTTCTTTGCTAAGAACATTATATTTTGTGATTCCACGACACATATTCAAACAAAAATTAAAATTAAAAATCAAAAACCAACATAGCAGATATGAAAAGATGATTTTCTTTGGGAATGAGAAACATTTGAACCAAAATTAAAATAAATTATCAATCAGATAGTTGAAAAAAAACGTCAAAGCTAATAATAAGTCAACAAATTGTAAAAAAAAAATTTTTTCTTGCTTTTTGGAAGGGTACCCCATTTTGTTCGCTAAAAAAATTTATTTTTTCTCATGGCAGCTGAAAATTTAATTTGTTTCCTTTAATTGTGATTAAAAAACAAAAAGTTCAGCATATTTAAACCCTTCGAATCGGAAAATTTTCTTAAGTACCCCATTTTGCCCCTCTCTACCCTATCTCAGTTCCTTATTTTCTTTTCATTTATTTATCTTGTAATACATGAATATCGTATTTTATTCACACAGATCGTTGAACGAAAAATTTGAAACAATAATCGAATTACGAAAGTCTCGATATGAAAGAATTTCAAGCACCGCTGCAGATCCTTGAACAGGAAAAAAAAGTGGAAAATATAACGAATCGCGAAAATTTCGTTGTCAAAATCGTGAAGAATATTATTGAGAGTTTTGAATATTCGACAATCACGAGACACATCTGATATTTGGGCAGAGAGCGATAGATGGCTTCTTCTTGACACAATTGGCATGTCAGTGAAATATAAATGTAATAGTATTTGGATCGGGGAATAGAGGTATAGAGATGTGAAAGTGTACGCGGAGAGGCCAAAATCGTAGCAGCAGCAAGCATAGGACCCGAAGTGCTTTCGCTGACCATCGCAAACTGAATTTCCGATAATTGCTTTCCGCGTCGCCTAAAATGATAATTAAATTCCTGGCTCGAGTGCCCGCTCGATCTTACTCTCTCCGTCTCTCTCTCTCTCTCTCTCTCTCTCTTTCTCTCTCACGCTTCAGTTCAATGTTACTCTGTGCAGTATTGCTTTTTTACGATCTATATTTACGTTCTCTTCCAATACAGACATCTATCCGCCCACGCATATTCATACTCACGCTCCCATATGTCTATATATGTGCTCGTGGATAGCACAAATTTACATGTCCTGAAGTATAGTTAATAAATATAATAGCTCCCTTGACCGGTGAATCGCAAAAACGTGAATTCGTTTATGAACTCCGTTAAAGCCTGAACTTTGAATTTTCAAAAGTTCAGGGCGATGCAATAAAGTTTTGCTATACTTATGGGTGCGCAAAGTACGACGTATACTACTTTCTGCTAATTGATGATGCACGCTCTTCTTTTTTACCAACATTATAAAAATAATGGAATTACACGTCTTGTTTTTCTTTGGAAACTTTACCGAGTGGAAGTCTGTTCTCGTTTAGATCCTGACAATATATCTATACGTCATCATGCACAATCAGGTCCTGATAGAAGGTGTACGATGTTAAATGTGAACTTTTCATTTGTCACATCGTAGGAAAGTGCTGATGTGGTCGACAACACTCAAGTATAGATAGTACGTTTCATATTTTATCATTTTTTATAAGTTGTGGTCATTTTATTACAAAGATTCGAATTTTTCTTCAGTCTCATCGCGTGAAAGAGTATTCAGAAGAATTCATTAAATTTGAGTAAATAATAATATTTATTAAATTTAAGGAGGGATAGACGCTTTTTTAAAAACCATAAAAAATTCAAGAAATGCCACATTATTTGTGAATATGTTAAAAAATTCTCTTCCACATTTGGAAATGATTAATTGAAAGATAAAATTTATTGAACATTGTCTCTAATGAAAAATTCTCAAATGTCCTTTTGAAAATTTTTTTTTCAAATGGTTTCAAAAAATGAATAATATGAAAATTTCCAATAATATGAAAATAATACAAAATTCCAATTTTCTAACGAAAAACAAAGGTTAAATTTTAACAACTCATTATGAAGAAGTAACTTTTGTCAGGGATGGTACGGCCTATTCATACCACACGAGTGCGAGAGAGCCAGATTAAAAACGGATTTGCCATTTTCTCAGATTTTTGATATTTTAGAAAAAAGAAGAGAATCAGATTATTCTTTGTTGGGAAGAGAACAACGTGGTTTTTTTTCTTTTTTCGAAAATTGTTAATTTTCTCAGAAAATAGCAAAGTTGGATTTCGCACAATATAGGACACTTAAACATCACCTTGTAAATAGTTTCAATATTTAGCAAATTTAAACAAGTTTCAATATGATCAGTAACTGACAGTAAATTTTAATATTTTGTAAACTTCGTCAGTATGAACTTTTTTCCATCTGATTCTCCAGTTAAAATTGAAAAACGAACTTGTTTTATCCATTTTTTTTATCTTTGAGACTTCGATTTTTTTTAATTTCAATTTCATTGAATAAAAAAGCAAAATATTATTTCAAAGTATGCCATATTAGATTATCTTCGCGTGACGTTATGAAAATTCCGGTTGGTTCTTTTATTTAGCAACGAGGTACGGATAATTTTTAATTATGGTAGATTGCATTACGATTCACGCGTCTTCGATGCATTTTGCAAAATAATAAAATAGCAAGAGTTTAAAGCTCGATATATAATACTACAAATTTTTGATCTCTACAAAGTTAACTCATCTTTTAGCGATACTTTATTGAATTATAGAGAGTGGCTGCACAATTAATCGTAGAAGATTTTTAAAAAAATGAAACTCGATAAAGTAATTTCATTTCAAAAAATTAGCCATATTAAATCTCGCAATACTGTCAAAATATTTTTTTATTTTTCATTTACCAAACAAAAATCTCATACAAATATGTACTGTAGAAGAAATAATAATACAATAATGAAAATTGAATAATAAACGATTTTAAATAAAAGAAAATCATCCAATCATATAAAGTACTCTAGAAGAAATAATCATATAATAATGAAAATTGAATAATAAACGATTCTAAATAACAGAAAATCATCCAATCATATAAAGTTGATGGAAGATACGTAAACTTGGTCGTTTTGTCACCGCTTTTCCACAAATCTTATTGGCTCGCAATGGCGCGAATTCGTTCGTTTGACCAACTTCATTTTTTATCATATCCGAAATTGGCTCGAATTTTGACAATTGTCAAAAATTGATTATTCAAATCATGGTGAGAGAAAGAGAAAAAATCAAAAGAGTAAAAATACAACGAAAAGAAGAAGGAAACGATTATAATAAATCTATATCGAGCGAGGAAAAAATCAGAAAATCAAAAAAAAACATCGAAATAAAGGAGATAAAAAATGATTCGTGTGAACGAAAGCCAAAGAAGTGAAAAATATGGAAAAGAAGAGAAGATAAAAAACCACCAAGATAACTGCGAATATCCACAAGTATCTACTTTGTGGTCATATTTTCATGTATAAAGATTCATTTTGTTAATTTTACCCGTCATATGATTTGAAAAATGTTGTTTTGTTAAATCATGCATTGCGAAAAATGGGCCAAACCACACTGTTTTCATTCGCACGCGCAAAGCGCGCGTATCCATGGTCTAGTTTGATATGTAATAAAGTTGATCAAAAAGAAAATCTCACTTCAAAAATAAAGGAAAAAGTGGTCATCGTTGTTCCCCACATTGTTTCAATATTTTTTGTGTATACCTACAATCTCATGGAAAAATATAAGGTGTACGTAGAAGCAAACATATTAGATTCAACTCAATGTTACGTGAAGTGAAAAAAATGGGAAAGAGAGCAAAAGGGAGGAAAAAAAGATCGTTCCACTCGAAAAACGCGAATGTTCATCCTTCGTATTACTTCCGAGGTAGTTGCTCGCATTACGGAGAAAATCTCTATTTCTGTCTACGTATATAAGGAGAGGATTTAGCGACTGTCGGAGCGAAGGGAACGGATCTTACGCGCTCGACCGGACACGATCGGACCCTTCAAAACGACGACGACGACGACGATGATGTCGTCGTTCCCGATGACGGCGCCGATCGTTTCGAGTTTCGCGTAAGCCAAAACGCGCCCCGGCATACGAAAAAAAGAGCTCGCGAGAGGATGAAAAAAAGTGAGAAGGTGGTGAAACCTTTGCCCGGAAGCCAGGGGTGCGATATCGCTGGAGGAAGTCGGCTCAACCGTTTATCGATTTCAACCTCGTCTACCGTTTCATATCGTATGGAAACGACGATATTCGGCAGCCCTAGAGTTACGCGAGAAAGAGTAAAATGACGCACGAGGTTTCAAGAGAATAAAAATGTATTAAAAAAAATTTGCACGTAGGCGAGAAAACTCTTTTTTGGCTAAAATAAAGCTTTTGAAAAAAATTCTTTTCGCTCTGAACAAATCTTTTGGTGGGTGTTCGTATTACGTCAATAGATTTACGAATTGAACAATTAAAAATGTTGATATTTTTTATTACACAATACATTTGGTGAGTTTATAAATAAAATTTAAAATTAAGAAAAATAATGTTTTTTTTTCAAGCAAATCTCAAAAATCGTGAAAGATTCATTAATTTTAGTTTCATTGGTTAGAAATTTGTTGAAATGATCGAGTTCAACGAGAAATCAATATTATCGAAATAAAAATTATCCAAATAGTTTAAAGTTAACAAAGATGTAAAAAGAAGACAATTTTAAAATTGTTTTTTCAACAGTGCTGAGGTATTTTTTAATTTTTTCTTTCAACCGATTGTATAAATTACAATAGCAATAATTTATTCACTAAGGGTTTTTCCGGCTTGGACTTGCGGGCACCAAACACGAGTTCTACGAGTTGACTTTATTCCTCAATAATTATACGTAAAAAATTTTTCAACATTCCTGATGAGCAGCAGTCCAGGTGGCTGACTTATCTCACAAAAAACAAGGAGGGAAGTGTTACTTTTTCGCCGAATCGAGATTTTCCGAGATCATTCGAAAAAACATAACATTTCTTTCCTTTTTGATAAATAATTTCTCAAAATAAAAAAACCAAAATTTTCTACGCAAATTTATTAAAAAAACTGTTTTGCAATCCAAAATTGTTAACACTCAATTTTTTTGACCATGATATAGAGACAATTTTGGCTGGAACATTAAAACAGACATAATTTGAACGCATAATTTGTGTCACCGAACACATTAGTTGTTTTGATAATTATGTATGCAAATCTAGTAGTGAATTTGCAATGAGGAACGAGTAAATTTACAGGAAAATTACAAATTAATGGTGGAATTAATTATCACATTATTACAACGAATATTACGAGATTCATACACTCTATATATACGAGCGCATTGAAAAATCGTTTTGTCTAAAATGATGGGCTCTCTATTTAAGAATGTATTCGAGATAACTAGAAACGGTGGTAAAAAACTGGAAATTGGACCAGTCACTGATAATATAACTCTGATGCTCCTCTGCAAATGTCACCTGGATTCACTAAATCGTTTAAAAGTTATAATAAATTGAATACTAAACGTATTCTCATACAGATTCGTCGAAAACGAAATTATAATAAATAATAAATATCGAAAAAACGGTCGCAGTTACTCGGCAATTTTTTCTCAAGATGTTTAAATATTAAAGAATCTTTCTGCCAAATTTCATTAGTTTGTACTAAGAAGTTTTTAAGAAATTATTCACTTATGAGAAATAAATGAATTTTCCTCTCGAACAGTACTCGAAAATTTATTAAAACGATCAAGTTCTGTTAATAATTTTTTCTACTATCAGTACCCATAAAAAATGTTAATAACCGAGTTTAAACAATTTTTCATAATAGTTTTGTTTTTCATTGCTTAAATAATATATAATATGAAATTTTTTTACAAAACATTCGAAACCCGTTGAGTATCATTTGAAATATCACAATAAAAGATGTCACCTTTTTAACAGAAAAACTAAATTTTAGCAATTCTTAGTATGGAAAAATCACTTTTATCAGGGATTGTACCTCCAGTTCCTCCTTAAGGTGGTTGTCTCGGTACAGTCAATTCAAAAAATTTTTTCTTAGTGTTTCTTCGTAATAAGCGGTTTTAGAGCTTAAGTTTATTAAGAAAAGTTGTTACATATTGATTCAAGAACAATATACTCTAATTTGAAG
>JAPYYX010001929.1:0-19817 GCA_030522605.1 Cremastinae sp. B BG-2022a
AAAAAAATAATACTCTCAAATTTTTCATAGAAGAACATTCTGTCCAAATTTCATCAAGTTCTTATCATTTTCATTTTTACTACCGAAACCCCTTAAAGCCTCAAAGTCCTCATCATTGAATGAGTTAATAATCATGATAATTGGTTTGTCCATTACTGTAGAGTTCATCGGGAAATCGAGATAGCAGCAACGACGTATTTCTGAGCGTAAGAAGTTCGCCGGAGTGCAAAGGCCTGATGGCACCAGCGACAGACATCGGAGCTGAGTGGAAAAAGAGGCTCGAACCAACAGCAGTCCCCGTCGACTCGTCGCTGCCTCTTCTACGTGGGCTTTCGCCGACCCCAACACACGGGCAGCACTCGAATTCGCCCTTCTTCAACGTCAAACGCAAAAAATACGTTTATCCTATAACCCTGGTCGGACGAGGCGAGAGCAGCGTCTAACGCGATTTCGTGCTCGCTGAGACGAACTAATGAGCTCTTAACTCCGAAATACTCGCTGCTAACGAGTCATGCGATTCAGGCGGCACAGACGTGGCTTTAAATGGGACCACGAAACTCCGACTACTTTTCATTTCTTACACTTTCAATTTTATCACATTTCAAATAGATTCAGAGCGAACTACCAGGCCTGTGCCGCTGTCCAGATTGAAAAATATCTTTTGTTCTTTCGTATAGTAAAAAAAAAAACGAACGAACGCTCTCGTGAGCGACGAGCGAGTGACGATTTCACTACGAAGGGCTTTCCGTCGAGTCACTTTCTCCAAAATTCTAGTAAAATGATCAAAATAATCAAAGTGTCAGACACTTAATTCAAAAGCAAGACATAAATCGCTCGCATTGAGAAAGTTTCCTAAAGAGCAACAATCGCAGTACAAATTACTCCAAAGGCATTGCCTAGATACATTTAACATTGATAATAATGTTTAATACGCGTTCTTTGCAAAAAATCCTTGCGACAGCAAATGCTTCGTTTTCATCATATCAGGAATAAAACTACTTTATCTGATTTATTTTATTCGGATTTTTATTTGGAACTAGGCGTCCCTGAAACTTTCAGAACTTTCACATTATTCTGCTGAACTTTTTATATTTAATGATAAAACAATTACAAATTTTCATATCGAAATACAAATTTGTCAACCTCAATATATTTCTCGATACGCTACAATATTATATTTATTCGGATTTTCTAGTTTCATGATAGAATACTGAATTATACAATGGGAGAGACCATTTTTTGAAAATTTTTATTGGAAAATTGTTCCATTCGCATTCAAAAACATTAGCACAGGCCTATTATTATCCGACATCGAGTTCTCGAGTGACCTTTGATAAATATTCTCCTTACATATTTCGACAGAATTTTGTATCCTTGCTGATACACGATGACAAAATGATACGTAGGATATGTAGCAACAAAAAGTTCATTTAGTCGAGTGACTAATCTTGAAAGGAGAGCGTCGAAGGATCTTAGAAAATCCCCTCAGAAGGACGACGACTTTGAGATAGCTTTTGAATAAAAAAAAAAGTCCAAAAAACTTTGCTTCCAAATCTTATGAAAAAACAAATTCGAAAGCAGTAATATAAATAGAAAGTGGAGTAATATAGTTAATCTTTCTGTAGAGATGAGAAATAATTTACAAGCAGAAACAGCAGACAATTACGAGCAAACATTGGAGTTCACGAATTGACGATAAATAGCTCTTTTTGTCTAGAAGATCTTTGTTAGTCAATGACATTTGCTATTCAATAGATTTTCTATCGACTTTCTGCCAGAGCTGACCATAAAGAGACAATTTTACGTAAAATGTAGAAAAAAAACGAGAGAAACGAGTGTAAACGAACTCCAACGTATACAAAAGTGAAAGATGATTTTACCTCATGAGCTGAATGAAGAGATGAATGCAAATGCACAGAAAGTATTCCGGAAGAGTTCCACAACTGCAAAAATGATGAGACATTCACAGATTTTTTCAAACATTCTATTTTCTTCGTTGGTTATTTATTTTTTACCGTTAAAACTTTATTCTGGTTACTTCGTAACTTCACTACGATGTTCATCTACGAGAAACGTCATTACCTCTTTTATTGAAATAATTTCAGCACTGCGATAGAGTTTCGTAATTGTCGTTGATAGTAGCGATTAATTGTAATAATTTTTTCGTTTTTTTAAACTTGTACTTAAAGAGATAGCGATGTAAAGAGGTTTTCTTTGGAGAATGTATGATTCTACGCTTAAGGAATTGTACTTAACGCACCTTCAAGGCCTATGGAATCCTCAAAAGTATCACAGCACACACCAGGCGTGTACTTTATGAACCGGCATGATTATCAGTGTGAAAACACAGAATGAAACTATGCGACAAAATAAGATGAAAGGGAAAAAGAGAGCATGTACGTATGGAAGTTAGGTTGTGTATAAATTAGAAAAAAAAAGATATTAAATTCTAGTCAGTATTTTCTCTGTACGCCTAGACAGTGGAATATATACAGCTTGTCACAGAGTGATATTTATTATTAGTGAGAAAGGAGGATGCGTGAGAGCGTGAAAAGAATGAAGCAAAAATAAATAACGAGTGAGGAAGTGTTGGACAGATGCAACAAAGTGTCAATAGTAATTGGTGGAAAGGAATAATAATTTGTAACAAATAAAAGGTACATTCTAAATGAGATTACATTATTACCCTATCTTCAATCCAAACAAATTTTGAGTTCTGAGATTATTAGAAGGAAATACTTTCAATAAAACTTTACATTTTATTATCAAATATTCTTACATTTAATAATGATGTGTTCAATATAGGCAATGCCAGTCAAAAACTCATAGCAAGACCATAAATTTATACAAATGTCTATCTGTTCAGATTTGGCTATTTTTCTTGACTTAAATTAAAAATCCTTTTCAAATTCTTCTATTAGTTGGTACATGTAGGACTTCACAAGACAGTAGAAAATTCAACGATCTAAATTACATATCAAAAAAGAATTTTATTGAACAAAATTTCATTGCATTGCGGATGCCCATGGCTGTGTTATGGATTGTGGATTTTGTAAATATGACATAACAACAGCGGCGATTGAAAGCATGAAACTACTCGGTATTTATTTAGAATCGTCACCAGCTCTGGAATTGGCAAAGCTTATGCAGGAGCAGTAGACAGCTGCCCAGGATTACCATTTCAGTTTCATCATGAGTCTGCACATACTGAACACGATTCCTAGAATATTCATGTAATCTGGCTTCAAACTGTCATTGACCTGGGCTTGGGCACTCGGACTTGAGATTATTTGAAGGAAATATTTTTAATAAAACTTTACATTTTATTATCAAATATTCTTACATTTAATATTCTGTTCAATGTAGGCAATGTCAGTCGAAAACTCACAGCAAGACCATAAATTTATACAAATGTTTATATCATATCTGTTCAGATTTGGCTATTTTTCTTAATTCTTTTCACATTCTTCTATTAGTTGGTACATTTAGGACTTTACACGTCAGTATAAAATTCAACAATCTAAATTACATATCAAATAAGAATTTTATTGAATAAAATCTCATTGCATCGCAGATGCCCATGGTGGTGTCATGGGTTGTGGATTTTGTAAATATGACATAACAACAGCTGCGATTGAAAGCATGAAACTACTCAGTATTTGTTTAGAATCGTCACCGGCTCTGGAATTGGCAAAGCTTATGCAGGAGCAGTAGAGAGCTGCCCAGGATGACCATTTTAGTCTCATCATGAGTCCGCACATACTGAACACGATTCCCAGAATATTCATGTAATCCGGCTTCAAACTGTCATTGACCTGGGCTTGAGCACTTGCCGATAAAGGTTTGTAACGGATTTCCTTGTCAGGACGTCGAGGATCCGATGAATTGATCATTCTAAAAAAATTGCTTTGTTTACATAACATATCGATTCCATATTTTATTTTTTGATTACGTATTTTTTTATCAAATGCAAAATTTACTCACTTGAACTTTCTTCGTGACGGCGAACAAAACTCCTAAGGTTTCAGGTTAGCTCTGACACTTTGTAATTTTTTGCCACTTCGACGGTGAATATTTTTATTGCAATTATTATTTTCAATTAATAGTTCACTTAGAGTAATTTTTTCATACAAGAAAATTCATAAAACGAGGAACAATTTTATCCAAACAAAAGAATCAGAAAAAATATAACAGTGACAAATTTTATTAACGTACTGCTGAGTGCTGCCCTCTAGGCCACTTGGCACTTTTTATTTGTTTATTATTATTATTTGGCGCGAAACAATAACAATTTGAATATCAAATTAGCGACTCGATGAATATATCCAACGAATTCAGAAGACTAAAGAACTCCAGTTCTATAGGGAAAAGTGAAGCCGGGAATTTTCGATATACTCGTGTGTCAACTGGGGTAGGATATCTTGGCCTTATAGCCGGTTACCCCAGTCAAATTGGACACACTTTTTAACACGGCGACCGGAGTTCTTTAGTCTTCTGAATTCGTTGTTAATGCGAACATTTTCATTGCTGTTTAGTTTCTGGTACACGAAGCCGTAAAAACATTCTTCAAACGTGAGGAGGTGCAGTATTATTTTAGTATTAACATCTCTTTTCTCTGATATTTTGCGGAATAAACAGCGCGAAAAGTTGTAAAAAATAAAATAAAGACGAATACGAGTACTACCTATTTTTCTTTTATTCTGAAGCATAAATGTATACAAATGTCCTTTTGTACACGAACGTAACACAATAATGTTACGCAATTGGAAAACTTTGACTTTAAAAAATAAAATCGAGATATCGGAACAAAAATAAATAAAATCTTCAGCTTCTAAGATACGAAGCCTGTACAGTAATTCATATACATATCCGGTATATAATGGTCACGGTCGCTTAAAATTATAATATAAAAAATAGTTTGAATTTTTGTTCCATCGCTACAGGCTACGAGTACTCTAACAATTTTCAGTCCTCTACTCCTGTCGTTACATTTACATATTCACCTATTTATCTATTTATTCATTTATTTTATTTTATTCGTATTATTCGCAATTACCCGATATATGCGTGTATATTAAAATCGGTATTAATGCTAATGGGCTACTTATATTGACGGATATTTTTAGTATTATTGTTCGTAAGGAAGTAGTGACGAGCTACTGACAAATTTTTTCTCTTTTACGCCAAATATTCTGCAGTTATTCAACACCCATTACATTATCATTATTACGATAATATGCGTATTCCTACACGTACAAATAATTCTTACGAGAAGAAGTGAACTAACCAAGTATATAATAAATTTTTCATTGTATGTATTTTGGAAGATTCGGCTATTGACTTGTTTACATGTAACGAATGAGACCTTTTTCCCCAAGCTATCAATTTTAACAAAAAAAAAGTCACTTGAGGAAAAAAATTTCACGCTTCATATTTAATGCACGAACAGTTTTAATGTCCATGCATTTATTTTACGTTCGATGATTTATTAGTACTAAAAATTCGACGTTATCCTCTATCTACCGTCTGACTTCAAAATCTTTCTTTAGGACAGTTGCTTATCACTGTAGACAATTTTTTATAGCTCCGAAGCTCTTTTCATATTTTGTCTATAAATCAAAAAATTCTGTACTGAATTGCTAGACAAGAGAATTACAACGAAAGAATTACTTTCATATGGTATCTCTCATCTAAAAATCTGAATAAATATTTCTTTTCTACTTTGTGCACTTACGTTTTAAAAATTAAAAAAATAATTTTTGCTTTTATCTGGTAAATCTCGTCCGTTACTAAACCGGTCTCATTTTTTTCCGCATTTACGAAATATACATAATACTTTCAGTGCGAGAAAATATGACACAATTTCCATTTCAGTCTCTCCTCTATCGATCTAAAGTTCCAATTTTTTAAAATTCACTTCACTGACGTATCGGTTGCAAAATATATAAGTCGACGATACAAAGTCATTCAAATCTAATGATAAATACTACTATCTTTCTGTACAAATATAATAAGGACGAATAAATATTAGACATTTTTTACCTTTATAACTAAAAATTGCTTTCGAAACCATAAAGAATATTCATGCCTGCTGAAAATAATCTATTGACATTGCTTAAAGTGATGTTTAAGTGTCCTATATGGTGAGAAATCGGAGTTTGTTATTTTCTCTGAAAATGAACAATTTTTGAAGAAAAAAAGAACCACGTTCTCTTCCTATCAAAGAATAATGTGACTTTCTTCTTTTTTCTAAAATATTAAAAATCTCTGAGAAAATAGCAAATCCGTTTTCCATCTGTACCTCTCGCACTCGTGTGGGTTAAACATCACCTTAGACTCACAGCTAATATTTCGCCACTCTTTTTCAGTCACTCAAAAAGGTACTCATCATAAAAGAATCGAAAAAAAATCGTGCACATCTGTTACGATCGTGCTTAGCTGAAATTCGAAAAATCGGTTTTCAATTTAATCGACGGTGCTGGAGTTTTTAGCTGTTGCTGTTTCGTGATCCCAGTTTGTCTAATGGGCCTCTGAGCTTGTTGGTGGGATAAACGTACAGCGTTTTCCAATTTCATCTTTAATTCACTCGATTGAGACATTAGCGTTTTAAACTCCTGCACAAATAAATACAATATTAATTTATATTTTATGATTTTATTTTTTTATGATTAATGTGTTTACTCATTACCTGTGGATATTTAGGACCGATTTTGTTGAGCCACTGAAAGCTCTGTTGATGCAGATTAACCTGAAGTCTTGTTCCGTACTGCAACTTTTCACCTTCCAGGAGATAATTTATCAGGATCGGCACCAGTAAAGTTAACATTTGGATACCTAAATGAGTGTGAAATTTTTTGTTAGATTTAATTCTTCTGAAGAGTCATTGTCTTAAATATGTAAAGCGTTTATATTCCAACATTTTCTAACTACAAAAACGCAAATACTTTAATACCTTGCATCAAATCTCCTGAAGAATTGCGTGCAATTTATACATTCTCAATAAATATTATTAAGTCAAGAAACAATCATTTTTATATAATTTGATGTATTTATACGTACGATTTGTTGGCTCAGCGAGGGCTATCAGCGCTTCGATAGTGCTCACGCATTCCAGTGTAAAAGAAAGTTCCAGTTCGGTTGTCACTTGTTTGCTCTTGTCGCTGTATAAGTATTCCACTATTCTCGGTGCAAGCGCATGAATGTACGGGGTACTGATACTTCGTTCGTGATGCATAAATATCGTTTTCAACGTTTTGACACACTTCAGTTTTACCTAAAAAAAAAATGTAGATATTTAAAATGTATTAAAGATTCTCCTTTATTGAAGGAATTTGAAAGTAATCTCTCAGTCTGATCCATTTACTATTATAAAATTTCAGCACGCATTTTTTTATGAAAAAAAGTTGTGCGCTGTCCTTCTTTCAAGAAAAAGAGTTACGTGTCTCTTTTGCATGGTCCAAAATATTAAAATTTTCTAACAAAACCGAGAATCTGTTTCGGATCTGTGTTTTTTTCGTTCTCAGAATCAGAATTCTCTCAGTTGCTTCATGGCTTTAAAAATGCATCTCACATATTGAAAGTTGAACAATACGTAGTTTTTTTTGTTAAAATTTTATGTTTTGTAAAATTCAGAGCGACGAGAATTTTGCAAATCGAAATACTCAAACATTGAATATTCATCGACGATGGCAATTGAGTAGAAACCAATGGAGAGGAATTACCATCATGTTATCGGATTGCATAGCTTGACGGAAGTGATTGATGCAAGGAAATTGTAGATTCGGAGCGCTGACTACGTCAGGCAAAGCGTGGAGAACGAAAACTGCTATTCCAAGCATCATCGTTACTTCATCCATTTTAGTTTCATTGCTGACTGTCTTTGCAAGGTCGAGTATTTTTGCCAAAGCACTTTGCAACAATGTGGTCCACTGTTCCCGACTGCGCTCATCGCGAGAATATTTATCGACTATCAAACTCTTCAGACAGTGAAGAGCTGCGTGTCCTGGGGCTTCAGAGCCTCTCGCTGCTTCATTGTCAGCTCTGACCGCCGTTTCTCTTATAACTCCAGTCGTCAGATAGAGCAAAGTTGGAAGTATAGCTACAGCTCCTGGAAATTTTAAATATTGCTCAGTATAATTCATAATTTTAACCCTGCTATATTATGATAAATTCATTTTTTTTACCTTGGGGTGAACAAAGTGTAGGCAGAGCTTCGATGACGCTCAAAGCAGACGCAATGAGTTTTCCATTCTCGTCAGTTTGCGTGTAACTTCTATGTGAGAGAATAGCAGTAGTACCTTCCGGATTTGGATTCAACGCTGGAATTTGTCGTACCAGTAAACACAGAGAAACTTCAAGCATGGCAAAAACCAGAGACTTTCCAGGAACTAATTCCCCAGTCTCCCCTCCTTCTCCCAGAAGATCGAGCTCAACGATCTCCTTCGTGTCTTGATTAGCTGGCACTATTTCCTTCAGCTCTATTTTCTTACGATCCGCCAAGTTTTCTTGACTCGCTCTCAGTATCTGCTTCAGAACTTCCATCGTCATCATCTGAACCGTGTAGCTGTCGCGAGTGAGCAACAATCTGTGGAGAACGTTGCAAAGCTCGATCGGAAGAGAACTGTTCGTTATGAGAACTTTTCGAGCCCAGACGGAATCCAGTAGCGTGTAAAGTGCACTGAGACAAGTCTCGATATTCTGCACTGATTCGGAAGAGCGCCAACTGCAGAGCGCTTCCATGCAGATACCGAAGAGCAAGTGAAATCTGTCGAAATTCGAGTCTGTTTTCGTCCCAACATTATTGTTGTTATTATTGTTATTGTTATTATTATTGTTGCTGTTGTTATTCGAAGCAGAGGGGTTCTTCGTCGCGACTTTGGTCGTTTCTTCCATCTCGAACCCACGGGCGTTCAGCCATAAAGCTGCTGCGTGCAATATCGGTGACCAAGATTTGGAATAATACGGCCTTGCTGATTCCATTGTATCTGTTGTGTAGAAAGCTCCACCGTCATGGGGCAATTGACTCGAGAATTCAGGCGGCAATGAGAGGAGAGCGTGATCTCGCAACGCAGCGAGCCAGTGTTGACTTAAGCTCAAAAGTTCCGGTTGTACGAGACTTAGAAGGCTTTCGTTTTGGAATTCGAATTCGCCGAATCCCTCTTCGTCGTTGTTGTCGATTTGGTTGATATTTCGATGCGTTGATTCTCGGGTGTCCGGAGCTGCGCCGTCGTTTATCATCGCAACGATGTACACCTCGGCCCAAGCTTTTAAAATTGCCAAACGCTCCAAGGTCGAGAGACTCTCGTTGTACAGTTGAGGACGAGTGTGGCCTTCTCTTAGTTTTTCCAAGGATGATACGAGGAGCTGGTGAACGCGACGCAAGTCGTTGAGATCGCGGGCGACGCCGCTACCGATCCACGCGCTGCAAGCCTCGCATGCCGCGGCTGTTACGTGCGACGCTGTTTCAGCAGCGAACGCTGGTCTCAGAGCTGCGCCGACTTGAGCCTGAAACTGCTCGAGTAGCAAATGTCCAGGGAATTCGGGTTCTGGTACTTTTGCGAATTTGTCAATGATCTCTTGAAGAGTTTGTAGGCCTTCCAGACGTAGTGGATCGCAATCGCTGGTTGCTGCCATGAAAGCCATCCTCACGAGGTCGGAGAGATGTAGAACCAAGTAATCGCCTGTAATTTGAAATAAATTAAAGAAATCAAATTAAATAAATAGATTTAACTTTAATTTTTTAATATGATTTTGAAGTATAAAATGAATTTTACCCCGTCCTTTGACCAGCTGCAATTCTTTAGCCGATGACAGATCAAAGTGGGCAGGTTTGTTGTTCATACACGTCGCAACGATTCGTCGAATGCATTGCGCTGCAAACACTCGAGTTGGCCAACGAGGGGATACTGTTGGGCGTTGTTTGTTCTCAGCCTCCGCGTGAAACTCTGCTTGATCATCGTCGCCTTCGCCATCGACACTTTCATTATCAGCTGTGCTGTCTTCAACGGCAGTTGCTGTCGTCTCTTCCGTTGTACTTGATTCTATAGAATGAAATAGAATAAAAATCATGCACTTATTTTTGCCCTTTGATTCAAATCAGCAACTGAACATGCAAAGTAAAGGCATATTTCATCAAGCGAAATTATTTTGCAGATATTTCGTTGAAAATTGGCGTTGACGTTCTTTGACATCATATTAGATAGTGTGCAAAATTTCTAGAAGCTTCACCGTATAGAAATCGAGATATTAATTGTACAACATCACACCTTGTAACATGAGCTCGTATGAGGCTTTACAAAAAGTTGCGATTTTTAAAAATCATTATCTCAACTTCTAGACGATCAATCTCGTACAAATTTCAGCAAAAGTCGCGTATTACATTTGTCTCGCTATAAGCCAAATTTCATTTAGAAATCTTTAAAAATAATTTTTCTATGGGTCACGCAAGAATCTCCTTAACAGACTCATTATTGTTAATACAGAAATTTTCGCAGTGCATTCTTACCGGATGCTACTGTGAGAACATCTTTACAAAGCGACAGCCACTGCGATAAATTATCAGCAGCCAGCATCTGCAACATGCTCGTAAAAGTATCGTGAATATCTTTTATCAGTCTGCTGTCCGTTTCTGTGTCCAGCATACTGAAGAGAACTCCCGGAAGTCCTGTCTCCGTTATGATCAAACCTTCAACGACGTTCGGATCTCTACTCTCGTTTGCGAGTGTCATTGCGTGTTCGCACACTTCCTTAGCTTCGCGCTGTGCTAGTTGTCTTAAGCACGAGATTGCAGCTTTTCGGAGTAACAGATGATTGCTGGACAGAGTACGCTGAAAAAATTGAAAATTAGAAAACAAAAAAATTTTTTTAATTAAAAAAATAATCATGTAACGGATAAATCTTAAACTTCAAAATCTTACACATAAAGTTGGAACCAGTGAAGACAAATTGACGTGTCGTGGGGCAAAGAGATGCAATTGTTGCAAGCATCCTGTAGCCTCAGCTTGCACAAGAGGATCTTGGTGATCCTGCATTATAGCACACGCACACAAAAACGACGATCGGGCCATACAGATGGTTGACGTATTGCCTAAGAACAGAAAATGTAATAAAGAATTAATTTTTTTTTCTTTTTTTTTCATAATTATCAATAATAAAAATAATAAAATAATAATTAATCAATAATTTTAAAAAAAGAATTAATGTAATAAAAAATTAATTAAAAAAATATTATAATTTTAAAAAACGAGTTCTTTTCCATTAGAACTCTTTTTGCGACACGTAGAAAAAAAAATGTATGTACCTTGCAATTCTGGTCCTATAGTCGTTATTAATGCTGACAAAACTTTTCCAATGCACTGGTGAACGTCAATGTAGGAATGTGAAACATTCAGTAAAAGCGTAAGTACAAGAGAAAGGGTTGGTTCAACGTAACCACGGAACATAGGTCCTCCGGAATCGGCGATGAGGGCCAATGCGTGAAGAGCCCAAACCTGGAAAATCGATTTTATTAGCACATGTGTTCATAAATAATATTTTCTTGAGTCGAATGCTGAGCGATTAGTTTTTCAGTTTGCGGACGTGTGACTGTTAGTACTTTTTTTAGAGTTTACTGATAGAAAGATTGCCTGATAATTTAATGACGAATTTCTTACTTGGACGACAGGTGACGAATTATCTTGAGCAAGTGCAAGGAGGATGCTGACACTCGTGTTGAGATGCTGACTCGATCCCATTCCTCCAACGTATTTATGAAGACAGCCAAGAGCCAAAGAGTGTCCTGTTCGACTGGCTACGTCGCGAGCAGATTTGAGACGATCGAAACTCGTTTGTGCCAATTCGGCGGTAAATTTAGGGTCAGATATGACTTGAGCCATCCGTCCTACCGCTTCTCCAGCAGCCCATCTTAGTATAGAATTACTACTAACCAAGGTACTCTGAAGATATGAAAATTGTCATTAAAAATGGAGAACAAAATTATAAAAACGAATAAACGGAGAACAGAATCGGAACTAACAATTATGAGATTCGTAGCTGATTTTTTAACGTCTTCCTGTCCGAAACCAGTTTTAGCTTCGTTGAGTCCTTTCAAACCACTCAAGACTGCCGTGAAAACATTCATTTGAATAGCTTCCTGTCTTCCGGACTTTGCGTGCTTTATACACTCGCTAAAGTGTTCGAGCATCTGCAAACGGTGTTTATTCGCCACGCGAGGAAATATTTGCCCGAATAACGAAACCGAGAGATCGATTACAGCCACTCCAAGAGGTAGGGGTCCAGGAATTATTTCGTTCTGAAAATTAAAAAGTAAGTATTTTTTAATAAAAAAACAGTTTCAAAAAAAAGTATTTATTTTTTTGTACTTATTTTTTACTTAAATTTGATTAAAATTAAACTCACCGCTGGTACCGGTCGATACAAACAACAAGAATTGTGCTCTAGAGCCCCAGAACCCGCGGCACTGTTTGGCTGCAACTAAACGATAAAAAAAACGTCTTAGCAAATTTATTACATAAAATTATTCAAGCCACTACACGTTGGAAGAAGCAACGTTACTAAAAATACAAAAATAAATAAAATTATCTATAACCAACGACATCATAAATAAATTACTAAAGCTGAAAATAAAAGTATAAGAAACAAAATAAATATAAAAAGCCATGATTTTTAATATTAGTTCTCTTTTCCGGAAACGCATTACTCACGTGTTCTATATCGGCTCTCCGATTTGGTTCCATCTACATACGAAAGTGCGAAATAGAGAAAAACATCTTTACTGGATATTTTATCACGTACAAAACAAATTATGGGTTTCAGTATTAAAGAAATGTATAATAAATTGTATGTTATCAAGAAAATGTATTAATGAAGAGTTTTAAGAGTACGCGAAATTTTATGTTCTGAAAATGAAGTTATTGAAAAAATTTAAAATATTGATGATTTAAAAAATCACGAACCTGATCTTCAATAGTTCGATGGTCAGTTTCCTGCAACCATGTGCCTAGAATGACAGAATCATTCGCGTTGCAGACGACACGAAGCAGCGAAGTCGTAGTGTTTCCGGAATTTTCCGTGAGTGTGAATTCGGAAACGAGCATGCGGAGCAGATGCGTGTATGACCCTTCGAAGGTTTGAGGAGGTAACAGAAGCAGAGTCTCGTACAATCGCAGACGAACCATAGCAGCTGGAGCTTTCAATTGCTGGCCATAATTCTTCAGAACGGTCGACAGACTACGATACGAAAAAAAATTGTATGAGCTGTGAGTTTAATAAAATAAACAGAAAAAAGTGTTCCTCATTTGACAAATACGTTTTTAATAAAAACGTACTTTGTTAGCATTGCCAGTGCAGATTCGATAGGGGTGAGAAGTCGTCTCGTTATGTCTTCGTTCAGAAGCTCAGGACAATGAAGGAGAAAGCTGTGCATGGCAGATAAAGCCCCAGCACGACCTTCGAGTGTAACTTGCCAAGTGAATGCATCACCGCGCGCTTTTTCACTCTCGAGCTCCTTGCTCGAACGCGGGAATGAATTTCTCCAGAGCAAAAGCATCCTCGGCAAAAGACCTTTCACGACTGCAGTTCCAAGCGTCATTATCGCTCCGATGAGAAGCCAACCAGCTTGAGTTCGATTCAAAGACAATCGACTGTTTTGACTCGCGCTTCGCAATAGTTCTTCCGCCGTATTGAATATTATTTTTCCTTTGGTGTGAGGTACTCCGAGTGGTGATAAACGAACGCTGCCAAGCACAGCAGCGAGCGCGCTGCTGTAACCAGCGATCGCCTCTGGAGAGCTTCTCATCGTTTCGATTGCTTCGACGCATCGATCTATCAGCGGTGTTATTTGACTCGGGACAGCGACGCAGATACAACGAAGACACCAGGCCGCTGCGAATCTTGCTGCTTGACATGGATGTACCAGCACAGTCATTGTCGTGTCGATCAAACCTAAAAAATATTAACACGTACCATTATTATTAAATCTTTAGATAAATACAACATAAATTATTGTCTCAATTTTTCTTACATTCTTCTACGACCGAATTTATTTTTAAAAAATATTTTTTATCACTTTATATATTCTGTTTCTTAGAGTAATTACTTAGAGATTGATCGGAAAGAAGATTCGTCGCTGTAGTTCCGAGTCCTAGGATCAAGTTGCCCATTTCTTGGAGTGCACAAACCAGCAAATGTTGACTGAAAAGTGTTTCCTGATTCGAATCCTTGGCGTTTTCAGGACTGAAATCTGAGTATAAAGAATTTTTTTTTACTATTGTTACGAATTCCAAATGAAAATTGAACCATTTCCCTTCTTTAGTATGTGAAATAAAATTCAAGACGAACCTATTGAGTTCATTTGTTTGAGAATAACGTGAGCAATTTCTTTGCAAGCAGCAGCCTGCGCCCCTTCGCCAAGGAGCTTTCCAACGGTGCCTCGAAGTATAAAGTTGATACATTTTCTCGAATACACCGCATCCACGTGTGAGCTTGCAGCCTTGGGATTAGCGACGAGATCGAGTACGTGAGCTACGAGTGTACCGATGTTCCGTTCCAGCCAAGTTCCTCCGAGCATTTGTACGAATACGACATAAGCCTTGAAAAAACCGATAGAAGTCACGACTTACACATTTCATCCACAATTTAATATCATACATAATAACTTGATATAAATTGTAAATATTGATCGAAAATACGAATAAAAATATTCACGATGCTGAAGTTTGCAACGTTGAAAGCAAGATTTAATCAAAGCTTACATGTGTGACTCCAACACGAACTTCTCTGTTGACACCTGAGCTCCCCTTTATTATTTCTCCAGTACCTTTTAGGAATCCGACACCACCGCGTAAGAATCCTGACATCAGGATATTCAATACTTCCTCGAGGGAAATTGGTTTGACCATTTTAGTCTGACTTGCTAAAAATAAAAATAAAAACATATTTTGTGCGTTTCATCATGACAAACTCTGGCAAAGTATAACCAGCGAAATAAACTCTTATTGAATAAAATGTTCGTTAACGTTATACCTGTAGGATTTTTGCCTTTCGGGGCAGGAAGTTGAGTCATCGCGACTAGGGTGCCGAGTAGTTTCGCAACGGAGCATCGTACTTCGTAATTCGAGCCCTCAAAAGCACGGAAGCAGAGTGTAGCTACACTCTCGATTTCGGTCGTATAGAGAAACGGAGCGTGATTCAACATTTCGAGAAGACACTGAAAAATAAGATAAATTCAATTATGCATTGGAGAAAACGTTTATTTAATGATTATTATTATATATTGAATTTTTTATGATGTAAGAAAAATTATTTTTTATGATGTAAGAAAAATTATTTTTTACCTTAGCTGCTGCACAACGAACTGCCATTACTCTATCCGTGAGACAGTGTCGACAGACTTTGTAAATTTCTTTGTGTACGTTTGTTACAGCTGTACCCATTCCTGCGCATACCTGTTAACATTTTGATTGTCTAAAATTTCTTCCAGGACTTTTTTACGCAGCATGAAACTCAAAATTGGGCATTACCTTTTCCAGTGTATGCATGATTTCAATTCGGGTCTGAGATTCAGCTGATCGCAGAGACTTTATTAAAATCTGCACCGTCTCCTCGTATGATCTGCCCATCATTCTTCCCAGCTTCTCGTACATACAACCGACACAACATATCGCAGCTCTGAAAATAGAATTAACAATTAGATTTGATTATGAAATTTATCTTTTTTGATGTTTGCAAAAATTCTCTTACAATTTAGTAGGTAGAAAACTTGGAGAGTCATCCTTGTTCTTCAGAATATCATTGCACTTGTTGACTGTATCGAAAAGCAGGAATGTATCGCCAACGCTAAACAAAGTTGCTAAACAGCGTGCAATGAGCCTTCTGGTCGGTGGACCCGGTGCACCTTGCATGTGCCGGGTCAATTGTTCCACTAACTTTTGTTGACAACCTTTTATATCGCTCTGAAAGTAATTCATTTGCATAATTCACAGGTACTTTTAATAGAATCAAATCAACAATCTAAGTGCATTCAAAGTAAACATTCAAACCTTTTGAGCGGCAACCAGAACTTTTTCCAGAAACCGCAACCATTCGAATACAAAAACTGGTCTCTTTGCTTCAGGTATTTGGTTGAGAGCATCCTCATTGAGGGTTAAACTGTGGCTGAGCTCCATCATTCTCACAATTTTGTAGAATTTGTGAACTTGCAAGAATATCACTTATTTGAGAATTCTAAAAGATAAAAAAAATGTTGTTCATATATTGCATTAAAGGATTTCAGTACAGTTAGCAGAGAAATGAACACGTAAAACAGATAGGGAATCGAAAAATGATTAGAATTGATTAAAAAATGGAAACATTGTTCGTTACACATTATGGAATAAATGGATATAAATTCCCAAAATTATACGTCTACGTAGATATTTAGTGATTAGAAAATATTTCTGTACTTATGCATGGAAACTACTGCTAAATTCATAGAAAAGTTAAAGAACATCCTGACAAAATTCTATCACATTCCGATCATAGTGGCTCTTGTACCAAAACAGTTGAAACGAATGACATTTTTATAACTTTAGGTAATGAAGCAAGTCAGTATATATGCAGAAAATACATGTCAACAGATATAAATATAAAATCAATAGTATTTTGTTGGTGACAGTTAATTGAATTTATTCAGTTATGAGAAATAATAATGGTTAATTTGGAAGCTCATATTTTTGTTACAATAATGGATAATCAACAAACGAAAAAAGGTACAAAATTGCATTAATGCAATATCATTTGTATTTTTAAATCTCAAGAAAATTGACACAATGACAACTCTGCATATTATTTGGGTAAAGAGTAATATTTGCATTCTTTTCAATATAAGCATAAAAAATAATCATTATAATAAATCAAAGAGACTAAATTGTCTTGTTTAAACAATCAAACAATGATTTATTTACACTCATTTATTTACACCAAAATATTCCTTATTACGTTAAAAATATATTTCCAAATTGTTATTGTCAATTGAGCACTTTGTTCCCTAAAAATGCAGGCGCAACGAATTTCGGTGTTACCATTTAACAAAAAGGCGATAAAAAAAGTGACGTAAACTTTAGCCTCCGAGTAACGTATATCATATATTTTGTGATTCACCCACCTGATTGAGAATCTTCCGTAAAGGTCGATCGGTTGATGTTTTTTAATTTTTATAGATTTCCTTCAAGTGCGCCATTCTTGGCCTACTTTTTTTTTTCAATCACTGCTCGTTAACTTTTGACGCTGCACGAAGTAAACATCATGCGTCGAAGGTAGTTATGAGAATGCAAAAATAATATCGCTGAAATGAGAAAAGAGGCTGACAGAACGTCCAGAGGAAACACCGTCTCGCGCCGTCAGAAGAAAAATAATTTGCCAAAAAAAAAAAACCAGGGCTCTACTTTTTGCAAAACTTTTGATCCATCGCGAGAAAAAAGCTGCGACAAATTTCGGTGGACACTGGATGCGTGGACGGGTAGAAAAAAGTCGTCACGACACAAGCACGATAATTAAAAATCCGGATTAGCTGTCGCGTGATTAGGTTATGGAACTACCTCCAGCTGAAATTCGCTGGTGTAACTACAAAAGCGCACTATGCACGTATGTGTAACAACGCTGCGTACGAAGTTACGGAGAGTGCAGGGGAAATGTCTCATTTCTCAGGCCACCCACGCAACCGACATTTTGTTAGGTCGGTGCTGCCCTCTCGCGGCGAGAATTATAAATCCCGGGAACATACAAACGAAAAGGTTATGTCTGATTTTTTCTCCGAGCATATCAACTGAAGTCTTTTATTCGAAAAAATGTTTTGGTCACTCGGTAAATAAAGTAGCAACGCCAATTAGCTTTTTTATTCCCGTGGTCATATCAATTAATATCGGTCTTACGGACCGTTGGAACATTCGAGTAAAAAAGGGATGAAAAAGTTGAATAACAAAATGCTAAACCAACAAGTGTTTTCCACGTCGTTATATTATTGTTTGTGCATGTGTCAAAGAGGAATCCACTTACCGTTCTATTCGCGTGTTTTATTTAATCGCAGTTACATCTTTTTTCGTCGTATATTATACACATTTTGCTATCGATGGAGAAAGAAACGGAAAAAGTCAATAAATAATAAGATGATGATTTTTATCGCTTCGCACTTGCACTTTTGACTCACATTTTCGAAATAGATAATTCAGCAAATAAACGCTTCGGAAGGATGGAAAGAATAATAAACATGATCATTTTTTTTGTGGGTACGTACGCATTTACGCATCTTTTTACTTTTTTCGAAGTCTATACCAAGAATATACATTCTTTGAATGTATAAAACGTACATGCAAAAAATCAAGAAAACAAATTGAATCTTTCAACACGTATTTATTGCCTCCGAATTTTCGTAAGGAGGCCAATTGACTATTATCTTTTTCACCTCCATCGTTATACGATCCGCACTGCGCACGTTTTTTGCCAATATTGTTTTAAAATAAAAATAAAAACGTCGCTCGGATGTTCGCTGACCTCCCGACTTCGCCGAAAACTTTCATAATCCTTGGTGCGTCGTATTTACTCTTATTTTTCATTTTTTTCTGTCTACATTGGCCAACAGCCAATAAATGCAAATGAGACAAAATCAAGGAGATTTAATTTTTTCAACTCGTTTCAACTAAATCAGAAAGATTAATATACGAAAATGCATGCGTGGAGTCCTCTGCTCGTCATCGCGTCAGCGTGACTCGCCCGGCGATGAAAGCGACGATTTTCGATGGTATTCCTTTTCTTCCGTTTTTACGCGGAATTCGTCCGAAGGGGGGGAGGGACGTCAACGGTTGGCTTAGTTCTCAGAAAATGTCGAGATCCCTCATTACATTTGAATTTTTGCATATCTTTCACCATTATCGACTCGCGGATAAACAATTTTTTGTCCATCCTTAGAATTTCGAAGAAGCGAAACAGAAGTGCGAAAGATGAAAAAAAAGCGAGTAGAGAAAAGTTTAAAACTTCTCATTTTGTTCGGCATACATAATCGAGGTCGAATAATGTACATAAAGCAGTAAACGCGATATAATATGTTTGCATAGCAACCTTTTTTTTGCTCACCGGGAAATGACGTATTCCGAATGGCAGACGCTGACATCGTCATCGATCCTTGAACACCTCACGAGATGTCTCAGAGAGATTTTTGTCCACGCGCTGAATTTATTTATCCCAATCGCGCCTCCGCTCTCGTGCGTTCATGAATCGACGTGAGAAAAACTGTTATTCGGTAAAGAGATGAACGATCTTCGAAACTCATCTGTTTGCAAAAGGTTCATTGAAAATTCCGACGCAATCACGGACTCCTACGTCAATTTGTTATTTGCCCTGATCGTATGTCAGTGACAACAAAAAATTATTGTCAAGACCGCAATCGCTATTCAGTTGTCGCTCATCATTCTCACCGTTTACCTCTTTCGATTCAATTTATTTATAAGTATTTATCAATTATACACGCGTATAATTACGAAATACGATACTCACGTTTATTTCTCACTCACGCGGATTTTATTAACGTCCGCAATTAAGAGATGTATTTTAATCTTAAGGGGGGAAACCACATTAGGAAGTTCAAAAAATCGATTTTTTTTTATTGTGTTAATCATTAGCTTAACCATTCAAGAATATGCTATCCAAATTTCAAAGTGAAATATCAAAAATTGTGGCGCCACTGGCATTTTCGCCGTTCGAACTCCAACGTCTCGAGTGGAAAAAAAATTTTTTAAACGCGTTTTTCTTAAAATGACTTTTTTCAAATTTGCGGGAAATGTAACTCA
>JAPYYX010001930.1:0-19813 GCA_030522605.1 Cremastinae sp. B BG-2022a
TTGTAATTCTATGAATTTTTATGATTTTTTCATTTTAATTTGTTGAAATTGACTACAGCAGTTCATTTGACTCAACTGGAGCGAAAGGACCTCCTTAAGGAGTAAAAAAATTATAAAATAAACTTTTTGACATTTTCGATCTGATTTTATTATCAGGTATCTAACTGTGCAGAAAGAAACGACGTTAAAAGACTTTTTCTCTCTTCTCATGTGTGAGATAACTACGTTATTTTAATTAAAATTTTTAGCGTATCTAGCGTATCGGGTAACATTGTGGTTAACTCACAACTCATTATGATCGCTACTGGCGAACTTCGATGTAATTGACGACTACCTAAGAAAAGTACAATAGTTGTATACAGCCAAGTCGAAAATTCATGTCTGATAATTGTCTAATAATTAAAATCATTGCGAGGACAGTCTCGCGCCACTAACAATAAATTGGCCTGCGCGAAAACCAGAATTTTCGAAAAATTCAAAAAGTGGCTAAATTCAAAGGCCAAGCTGAAAGTTGAAAAAAACGCTAATTGATTAAATTTGGCTGCTTATCATTCATTAGTTATACATCATGATGCTTAATATTGTATTTTTTGATGAGATTACAAAATTATACAATTGAAAAAATAAAATAAAACTTATTAAAAAGATTGTTCAATGCAAATAAGGAATATTTTAAACTTTTGAGCTTCCATTGTCCTTCCTATTAAAATTATAAAGCGAAAGAGTAAAATAAAAATTGTACCATCATCCCACCAATAAAATGTATGAATAAAAAGGTAAAAGGAAAAACGAGAAAATGATGAGCCATAACCTTGGAGCTCCTAACCTACGATATTTCAATTCTTCCGACCAAAGTGCTTGAGAGAGAAAAAGAAAACATGGAAAAGGAAGAATAAGGGATTCGAATTGTAAAAAAAATTTGTGGTCGTGCACCCTTAAAGGAGAACCTCGCTTGTCGAGATTAGGAAAGAAAAAGTTGAAGAGAGAAAAAAGAAAGAGAAGTTTTCGGCAAGGAAACGAAGTGAACCGGATGACCTCGCAGGCAAGCGTCGTCTGCTCTATCCACTTTTTCTCTCGCCATCTCTCTTGCGCGCGCACACACTGGTTTTGTGGCTTACGAGTTGCTCGTGTTTTCCATCTTTCTTGTACCGGGGTTCTGTTCTTTTCTTCGCTCGCCCGCCCTAAACTTCAAAAGAACGAAGGAAACGAAACAAGAAAGAGAGAGAAAGATATAATCCGATAGAACGAAGAAAAGAGAAAAATGACAAAAAGAAAGAGAGAGGAGAAAAGAAGGTTCGACAGGATGGTCGTGTGCAGCCGTCTTCGTCGTTCATCGTTTGTTGGCCATCTCTCACAGCCAAGGTTCGAGTTGTGTGTTGCCTGCTCTTGCGGCCTGACCAGGTTTTCTCTCCAGTATAGAGCTCCGAGATTCTCGAGAAGAGAGGGCCCGAGCGGGATCACCGACGAACACGAATGGAACGAAGAAGAAAAAATACCGAGCGTTCGAAAAGGAACAACGCGAACGTTACATTCTTTAAAGCTTGATCTACGATCGAAATATTTTGAAGAATCGTTTTACAATCACTGAAAAGTATGATGGATTCGAGGAATTGGACAATTCCAAAAATTTCAAGATACCTAATTTTGAGTGTGAAAATTCAGACTCAAAATAATATTTCTACATAATCGCGATGATGATAACATTATTTTGCAATAATAATATTTGATCTCTTAGTAAATGAAATAACATTAATGAAATACCAAATTTTGGTAACTTCAAAATTTATCACGGCAATGGATCTTTCAACGTTCTAACCTCTCTATTCAGACATTACTCTACGCTATTCATAAAATTACAAATATTGGAAAATCCATTGGCAAATTGGTTCATAAATTACAAGTGATTATTGAACTGTGGAGGTTTCATTAACGACAAATCTGAAAATATTATGAGCTTGACTCAAAAATTTTAATTTCAATTCCTCAATTACATTATGTTTAAAATTATACAGTTTAAAGAAACTATATAAGTATACATATATTGATACCTTTTACCAATACAATGTTAGTTTATGTTAAATTAGGAAAAAGTTTAACTTACTGTTGGCAATATACAAAGCTAACCTCAAAACGTCGTCTCGCGTAACGTGCTCAGAAACGAGCACATGAAATAGAGAACGTCAAATTCTGAAGACGAACGAGAATTGTTATGCCGTAATTAGAAGCCTCGACGAGGTTAGAGCATAATAAAACACAATTGCATACTCGTGCACAAGCGTGGGAACCGAATTAAACGAATAATATTCTCATTGAGCGCGCAGCGAGTTCTCGTTTCAAAGACCGAACTGTAACGAGCGCGATACCGCTCCAGTCATAATTGTATCATTTCATACGGGTGAGTATCTAAACCGTATCACGCGGTTATTTACAGCAATATTTCAACTTGAAAATATTATTGAACAAAGGGATATTTTCAAATTACAAAAAAAACTGCATTAAAAACAATTGTCCGAGATAATAATAAAATTCGATGCCGAATTGCATACTTATTCATTAAAACATCGTAATGACACGAAAGCTTTTTACTAAGCGGATAAAATACCAAGATATGAATAATAAAAAAAAAATTCGGTTTTTCGTTACAAAGTAACCTCATGTAATCCCTTTTATTTCAAATATATATTCACACATTTGCTAAAAAGATAATACTCCAGAGTGGTTTCTGTCGAAAATCGACGCCATCTCATATTATATTGCAACTTTAAAAAAATCATTTTAATGTAAGTATAGCACAAAAATCAGAAATTGTGTACAAAAGCGACATCTACATGTATACTTGTAAAATACCGGTGAGATATTTTTCTCAAGGTGGACGCCAATGTCGAGTAAAAAGAAACTGCAGCGAACGAGAGTAAGAAGTATACCGGAGATTACAAACTCAAGAAGCACAAAGACGCATCACTGGTGAGTCCTCTTCTCCTATCTAGTCTCGTCAGAAAATATACCGGGGATGAATAAAGTATGTATACAAAAAGAAAACAAGATCGTCGCTTACCACCGTAGAAGGCTATAATTGCTCGTCCTCGGTGCTCCGTACAGTGAAGAGCGTTTACGCACGTCGCTCTTCGTCACTGGTCGGGAGAGAGAGAGAGAACGCCATGGACGCCGATGTTTATTATATTCTCTATAAACCAGAGTAGTATTTTTCTCTCTCTCTCTCTCTCTTCAGCTCTTTATTCGCTCGTGTTTTCTTTCTGTAACTCGTCCTATCCTTCTCGCACGGGCACAACACCACACAGAACACACGACACTTTTTCACGAAACACACGCCACGGTGAACTGCGAACACTTTGCGAAATTCGAGGTATCGTTTTTCACCGAAAAGTAATGACGAAAGAAAAAAAGAGGGGGAAACGGAGCGAGTTTAAGGTTAAAAAAAGCGGGCACAGCAAAAGATTTCAGTCGTCGTGTATTTACGATGAAAATGCGCCATACTTGTTGCGAATATATATGTATATACACATACACATAGACGGATATATATTTATATATAAATTTTTATACTATACGGGTCAACGCTCACCTGGTTAAACTTTTATACTTGACGAATTAAGATTCGACTTTTGTGAATAATTTTGCACGCCGTTGGATAAACACTTTTCTTAAGGTTTCACCAAAAACACGATTCTCCTTGTCACACACTCATGAAAGAAACACCACAAGAACACTCGTAGTTCGGAGTCTTTCGTATTCCGTTTCCGTTTATTATTATTTACTCCAATTCGAGAAAATTTGATTTTACGAGATTTTTCTCGATCTACCGACAAGGATTATATTGACTCGCAATATTTCGACAGAAAATATTCCAGCGTGACTTTACTCCACGTTTTTCTTACTTGATCTCTCGCGCACTCTTTATCCACGTTTTTATACGAAAAACGTGCCAAAGACGCGATGTATATCACCGTAGCTTTATAACTTTTCACAATTTTCAATTTCTTTTATTTTATGAAATGCGGTATCACGGATTTCACGAGATAAAACGGCGATGTGTCACACGTGACTCACGAACACGTAATACACGCAGCGAAACGACGCGACAGCCTCGTGAGTTCCGAACGGCGACGCACAATAAGACTTACACATCCATCGCGCGCTGCGAACTCGAGCGGACTGAACGACTTGGCTCGCACGAACCTTAAGCCGCCGACCGTAGCGACCCCACCACCGGCGCGGCATATCCGTAAAACACCGATACGCCCTCGTCTCAATATTTTTGTAATTCTTACCATTCGTATTTTTTCTCTCTTACTTTTTTTCGTTCGACCCGCTGTGCGTTTGACTCCAGACAATAATACTGCCGAATAAGTACACATACACCTTTTATTTCCGACGAACGATTATCGTTGCTCAGGTGAACTTTTTTCTTCGTCGATAATGATCCTATTCAGTTTGAAAAGAAATCATAAAATTTCTTAAACAAATCGTATCGAATCCTAGTCAGATGTTGAATTCTCATAACACCTGTAATATTCAATAAATAATATGCGTAAGTGTAGTCTCATAGTCTTGAGTGATTTATTTATTGTGATACACTTTTCATGCCTTTAATTGTCAATGATAAGAGTTTCATTAATATCTTGGAAATTTATAAAATATGTGAACACCATTTTTTTCATCATTTTATCTACATCTTTTTCGAGTAATTTGAAAGAGTGAAATTAATTTTCTAATAATTTAATTGCTATGTATATGATCATTTTTTGTAACTTACATTTGATTATCCAACAAGAACGAATATTATTCTCAATACAAATTATATTCTGATCAATTTACGATTCCCTATATATGCACAAAATAGATTTTTTAAAAAGTGTTCGATATTTATAAAACGGAGTTCCGCGCCTCAATATAGTTGTATTATTGAATATTCATTGAAAAAAAAGTGAATTCGATACGTAAATATCAACTTTTTTTAGTCTCCGCATCTCTATCCTGAAATACCATGAAAATTGATAATTTATACCAGATATGAGAATTTGTAGTTATTGATAATTCAATTGCAGTAGCACACCTCTTATATTTCGGGCAAACATAATTATTCTACAATTATTATTATCACGTCTAACTCAAGTATGTATTAAATTCCTTTAACATCAAAAATGAATATCTATTACATACGCATATATGTATTGAAGTCTTTCAAAATATAATTATAATTTTAAAAAATCTTATACGATGAACCGTCGTTCGATAATTTCAATATTCAAACTCATGCAGTATTTAACCTCATTTACCTGATTACTCCGACCGTGACGTAAAACGATTCAAGTTGACTGACTATAAAATTATAACAACAATTCTATAAATATTTTATCAAAAAATCGGTAGTGAAATATTTAATTGAGACATTTTATCGAAAAAAACCTATAAAAATACGCACATACAAGTAGGATAATAATTATGCAAAAAAGTTTTGACATGTTTCTTCGTTGTTCGAGAATAAAAAAAGGCGAATCTGTATCACGAAGCCACGTACTTAAAACCAGTTTTCTTTCGCGTATACGATAAATTCGCAAACACGTACACGTTCGAGAGATATCGTTTCCTTCTCAATTTCTTTGTTTTGCGTTTTCAAGAACACTGCAGCCCGCCAGGTCGGGATATACGTGAATGTATATTTGTGTATTTGTGTGGATTTTATATTCGCTCTTCCTTCGCTCGAGTACGTATCTCGTTGCCAATATTTCTATACGCCACGGAAATACGGTCTGATACTTTACCGCGAGGTCATACGCTTCAACGAATCCGTTTTGTTTCTCCAATAGATACTTTTCCGTCTCTCTTTTCTACTGTTCTTTCGTGCTCGATCCCAGTTCTCTATAACGCTGATGATTTAGGCAACTAGTACGAGTTTCTGTATATACTTCATTTCCGCAATCTCCTTTAGCGCTGTTTCTTCTTTTCCTTTCAGATTTTGTTAAGAGAAGTCACGAGTGAGCGTACGAACCGCCACGTGCCAAGAAACAATAATCAATGAGGAAATAATTAACTTTTATAATTCAACTCCTTTCGATGAATTCATTTCAATAAATTTAAATAGATTTTTATAATTAAGTCGCATGAATAAATAATGATAAAATCCTTCACGCATTGCAATTATGCTCGTTAATATAAATTCTATGGAACATTTTTTTTATCTGTGTAATTTTAATGCTATACTTCCAACGAATTTATTCAATCCGTTCAAATTATTATGGCGATAACGTGAAATTTTATGCAGTTTAATAACTCCGTATATCTTTACATTAGTATTTTTAATTTTTGCAAATGTCTGCAAATTTGATCTTTGGTGCAAGAAATTCTGACCTTAGTCGAATCGAGCACAAAAGGAGATATTGACTCTGAGAAATAACATCAATCATGCTGGTTATACAGCCGTTTATCCACGAAAGCATAATATCTCAATTCCGGTCTGCAATGGACTTCCGATTTCGAATCAGTACCCTTGATTGACAGAAGTATTTTCGTACGATCCTCAATTTTATTCTTCTTCTTCTTTCATCCGAACTTCCGTCTCCTACTTTCGTTCTTCACTGTCTACCACGATTCTTGAATTCCAACTTTCTTATCGCTCAGTTGAACACTTCAATCCTAAGATTCTTTTTTTAAATACGGATGTTGAAAGATTTTTTTATTTGAAAAAATAATTCCTCTAATTTATTTTCGACCTTTTACTGACTTCTGACGAATCAATAAAAACTATGATGATTAATTAATCAAATTTCCCAAAATAAAGTGAGTACATAAATCATTTAACTTAAACAGATTAAAGTCAAAGATATTATATTGAAATTTAAAAAAAATTATTCAAAATACAAGTTTCCACATTATTATAAAATAAATTAACTTAATTAATTTGTATTTAGTGGTACGAGTGGAATTTTTATTTAGTAGTCGTATTCATAAATGATGCACAATAAGAATGATGGTTTAGAAAAAGACGAGGATAAAATCTTCGCAAGTGAAAAGCACACAGTCAAGTTATCTCGAGCGGTTCTGGATAGCTCGGAAGTCAATTTACATTCAGATTCATGATATTCGGTCTCGCTCACTGTCCGGAATCACTACCCTGTCTATGTACAGACATTTTCGTACATATAAATCTTTGCACTTATGTACATTGTATATACATGTATTTATATCTATGTTCGCATAAAACACGTCTTTCTGTATTGCCCGACGTCGTAATTGGACTGCAGAGTTCCGACGACTTGAACTTAATTGAATACGAGCAATTGTACTCTCGTGAACTCGTTTTTTATACGTACGTTGGCACATATTCGATCGCACGTTTTCTTACCTTAACACCATTTATTGTACGTAAAAAGTAAGTTACAGAAAATTATAAGCATAACATATTTGATAAATGACAGAGGGTGTGATGTCACGTGCACGCACGCTTTACAAAGTTTTGCGTGACGTTATAGATCGCTTTATAACGTCACATTTTTCAAAATACGCTTTTCAGTTAACTCGACGACGGTACTTAAAAAAGTTTCACGTCAGAAGAAAATATATTGAAATGAAAAGCTTTTGATTGCATGGATTTTTATTCTTCCATGTGAATAACAACCCTTTTGATACAAAAAAAAAACAAACCATAAAATACAGTCGAATATTTAATTTTAATTACGATTTCGAAATGGAATTGAACACAGAAAGTCTTTGAATTAACATCATCTGAAAACATTGCATTTGAGAAAATAGTTTTTATGCAAATTATTTTTTTTTGTTCATGAAATAAAAATGAAAAATCAAATAAATAAAGAGATCGCGAGGTGAGATTTTACAAACCTACATTAGAAATCTCATACTGATGCCTCAAGGAACAAATGTACAATGATTTTGACGTTTATTCTTTTTTTCGGAACCTATACCTAATAAAATATAATTTTTTATAACTTTATGGTTCACCCCGAGTATTAGTTGTCAAATTCTCATTTTGAATTCGAAATATCTGAGCTGCAATAAATGTGCGAATAATTCTCTCGAGTGACGACCATCAGTCTTTTTAATATTACGTATTTTAAATCTGCTACCAAACCTTCCACTAACGAGAGATCGAATAAGACGAAAAGAAGAAGATAACTATATACATACGTGTTATCATTTATACATACATATACATATGTATAATATGTATAAGGAGAAAAAGAGAGCGAAAGAACGTGATTGGCTCTTCCATTTTTTCTCGCTCACCACACTACAGGCTCTCACCCACCGCATCTGGTATTCCTCAATTTTTCATGCACCCATGCAATATATACCGGAGTCACATATTCCACAAGTGCACCATACCCTTCTATCGCTTTATAAATAAAAGATACTCTTTCCCACATCTCGAGACTCGACATAAGTGCTCGAGTGTATGCATACGTACCAATACATACTTTTTATGTACGAATACGCTCTCGCGTGTGCGCGCATCGCGCATTATACGAGGACGAACGCGACGTTTCGAAAGTTACCATTTCCAGCTCGTGGCCAATTTTCTCAAAGCCATCGTCCCTTTTCGATCTTTCTCTCGTTCCAAAGGTTAGTGTCTATCCTCAGCGAGCGTGTGAGAACGTCGGTATTACGTACTCGCGAATGTATATATATATAATATAACATGCATATACGTATGTGCACATATCTGGGCAGAGGAAATGTATATAGCAAAGGTACAGGGACGTCGCATTTCCGGTCTTGCTCTAGTTAACCGTGCTCTATCCTTATTCCGATTCCAGTTGTGCGCGTTCTTTCCACACGCGTATTGATTTTCAGTAGGCCAAGTATCTGTTTCTCAAATGTGACAGGAAATTGCTTCGAAATCCCAAGTACGAGGCACATCGGGAATGGGCACATGTATCTTTTCTGTTGAGTACAAGTTCAAATCAATTTTTGACATTTCAAGGTTTTGCGAAGTAAGAACTCTTATAATCTCAGAATCTGAAGTTTGATGACGCATCATGCATTTATTGATGCAATTAACTCGAGCAGCGTTACACATTTTTTCCAAGAATATATAACCTTATAATTATTATTAATTGAGAATTTTCGTCATTTTAGTTTAAGACGTTTATCCCCTCAGGTCTACCGTTGAGAAAAGATTTAAAATCTACATATTATATGCATTTATATCACATTTTTGTACCTTTTTTTAGATATCTTTCGACGAAATATATGTATGTACTTTATGGCTGAAAATCTTGGAAAATGTTTTCAGGCCAGAGCAGATTGCAGTACAATCGAGTCGTTACTTGAATTGTTTGAGGATCAACAGCGTTTGGAAACTCAGCAAAACTAAAGGCAACATTGCAGGCAAATTGAATTCGTTTTCAAATTGAATACATGAATATACAAAAATATTTATTTTTGAACGTGCAATATTATTCTTGCGCGCTCTCTTCATTTTTTTCCTAGAACTGTTTCGAATTAAGTGCATCAGCGATCGGATATTTCAACGGGCTGAGGTTTCCATGTTTCTTGTCTTATAATGAATTTGGTTCCGCAACGCCTTCGTAAATCTCCTACAGCTTCATTAATAATCTTCGCCTTAATGATCGAGCGGATATTATACGTAGTAGCTTGAAGAAAAGCAACGAACTGATGGGAGTGGAAAGAACGAGGAGCAAAAAATATATTCAGTTACGACTTTAGAAGACATTTCACGTAAAATAGAACGAATAATTTCCTTTTCTTTCTAACCCTAAGATTAAATGATATCCTTGCCAATAACATGATTAAATCAGCGACGAAACAATTTCTTTGAGCTACTAGAGAGTCAACATTAATCTTGACTTGTTGAAGGCAAGTGGTCATCGATCAATCGTGTGCGAAATAAACCTTCAACAGCTTGATGAAAATCAAAAAAATTTCCATTTTTTCCTTGATTCTATTCCATTGGACAATTTTCCATTATCGATATCACAATTAGAATATACATACATATATAGAGTTTATATTGTATTTCAATACCGCAAATTTTTACACCATCCCAGTTTTTGTGCATTTTTCGAGACCATATGAAATCTATTATTTTTCTAAAAGTTTAGTATTACTGTGATAATAATCATGAAACTACAAGAACAGTGTTGACAATTTTAAAAAATGAATACGCATGCTCATAAAATTTCTATTACCAATAAACTTTGAGAAAAGAATTTAATTTTATTGCGATATTGAATCCATCTAATATAAGTCTTGCTCGTCCTTCTATGGATACTTGACGGATACTGTGTTTTGATGAAAATTTTCAATTTCTGAATAGAATGACCCATAGTGGGTATAAGAATATGAAGCTTCTTCGGTATAACGCAATATCGTTTTATGTATATTCTTTGAATAATGGGAAGCGTTTCTTCCTCCCCTTACCTCTTCGCTTGTCTGCAATATTGCATCACACGGGTACAAAGATGCGCTTTCAAAGTTTGGTTCTTCCTTCCCGTTCATTAATTCGCTCATTTGGGAAAGAGAAAAGTGAGGAGAGAAATATTGAAAAGAGGTTTCTGTTAATATACTGAATCTCCTTTGCAATTTCCTATCTTTTTTATTCCATATTATGAATTTGATTATATTTTCTGACGTTTTAATTGGTGGCTATAATATCTTAAGTATTCTCTTATTATAAAAGACCTTTTTCATAATGAAAAGATTAATTACAATTGTCATTAAAAAGATCTTGCTGTTATTCTCGAACTGATAAGAAATTATAAAAAGGTATGTACAATATTGTAAAACTAAATATAATTTGACATGAGTCAAATTATAACATATTGGATAAAATTATATGTATCTCACTGCACGAAAAAAAAATTAATTTTAACTGGCCAAGCATCCAGAATATTGAATTCTTTTTTGAATTTGTTGCAATCGCTTTTTGCGACTGATTGGCATGCAGATTCGTGAATAAACGTTCTTTAATTTTTTTATTTTTCGAATTTTATGAATATATAAATGTTATTATATAATAACCGACATTAATGAAAAAAATATTGAGATATTCATATTCGTTTTTTACTTCTATTTATTCAATCTATATTACTCCAATTACATTATCTCCAGGTCACTTCGTAAACCAGAAAGAAACGAAGAAGCAACTGTGAGAGAAATTGGTGAGAATTCAAGCCCGACTACTTGAATAATTGATTTTCTTTTAATAGCAACAAGAATAAAAGTACACATAAAATCAATTTGATTTTGCTGCGAAACAAACGAAGTCTATGAAAATATTTGAAGAAAAAGAAAAGAGGAGTAAAACGACAAGAAAAGAGAATTAGAGAAAGAATAAGAGCGAGAAGGAGACAAGAATTAAATCGGTGGAGGGTAAAAGATGGGACAGAAGAAGATTTCATTCGCTTGCCTCCAGTCTGAGAGGGGTAAAACGAGAGGGTTAAAAGGAAGTAAATTTAATTAAAGTCTACTCGAGAGAAAAACTTTTTAGCCTTCCTGTACCTTCGTTCTCTCTCTCCCTCTATCGACCTATTTATATATCTCTATTTCTCGTCTTTATATCGCTTTTCTCCATTTTTTTCATTCTTCTACTTTGTCAATCCTCTCTGATTTCACTCAATCTGTATTTCTCTCTCTCTCTCTCTCTCTCTCTTATATATTGCTCATCGTATTTCTAACTTTTACGTACCTCACAGAAACCGTGGTCCCGTCGGAACTGTCGAACGTTTCGACTCGACAAAAAAACAATAATTTTTCCTCCTTCTCTTAATAACAAAAAACTATGATTTTTTTTTCTTCGAACACCAAATCACAGAGTCCACATGCATGCTCATGCACGATTCCCCTCGGAATCCCAGCGAGAAAATTTATTTTCATTTTACGTATAAAAATTTTTAATATCAAAATATAATTAATTGTAGGCAAGTGCAAATATTTTGCGGGAAAATGAAGTGCTTTTTTATAGCATACATCCAGCGGTATTTACATAAAAAGTCAATATAAAATTTATTTCTTTTTATAAATAAATTTTTAACTTATTCGCTGGAGCTTTTAAATAAATTTTTATTCATCACGCGTTAATTCATACGATTTTTCTATTAGAATTATTATACTAACTTAATTCTTTCAACACTGTGCATCTTTCTGTGTGAATTGAGCATAAAATAAATTTTCGATGAAGGGTTAGAGAGCGAGAGAGGGAGAGAGAGAAAAACTATGAAGAAGTCTCATCCATACCATAAAAATAAAGGGCATAGCAGACTAGGAGATAAAATCCTTCAGACTTTGAAGAACTCGTTAAAAGTTTTATTAAAAGCTCGCGAATAAAGAAGAGAATTCTAGAAGAGTCAGAAATATTCAGGAATTATACAGAAATGAGATGTTAAAAAAATTAGTAAATCATACCTGCAGTGTCCACTTTGTAAATAATTGGAAACAGGGCTTCTCTCACTGCGATACAATTTTTCTTGGCAAAAAATAAAAACCAAATTACAAAGCCAAGGAGGGGAAAAACATGTAATCACCAACGATTTTGCGTGAATTTTTGTAAAATGATTATCTTTTCATTTTCTTAATTATTAATTCTGATTCAAAATTATTCATGTACTAATTGTCTAATGACATTTTTGAACGACTTTTTCTTGATGATTCAATTACATGATATATAGTGTCTGACAAAAATCAGACAGTGCGATAATCATCCAATTTTTCAAATTTTCGATAGAACGAAAAATTCTGAACTATTCGATTTAAAAAAGTGGAACACGGACAATTCAAACATAGTTTTGAACGTTGAGATATAAAAAAACGAGATTTTATCCAGGGGTTGAAAAATCCAAACGGAAAGTTTTCTACGGAATACGTCAAGATCGCCGTTTCAAGAGTGAGTGAATATTTGATGCATCGACGGTACGTTTCGCGTACGTGACTTTTCCCATTTTCTCAGAGTATTCTGCCTATCAGTGTTTTTCGTGCATGTCCGGGTGGCTCTGCGCATCGGCGTTGAGAAGAAAGCCGATAATACGAGAGCAGCTCTCCGGTTGCGTTCAGCGATTCCAATTTAATCGAATAAACGAATCAGCCTGCTGCCCGCTACAAAACGTATCGAAGTTCAAGCTTGCCACCGCAAAAGCTCCTTCAATTCGACTATCGATTCGTTTACTGTGCTATATACATATGTATACTCTATTCGACCCCATTGTTCAACATCTAATTCTCAACAATACATATCATCTCATTTTACTTCGATCTCTCGACAATTTTCCACTAATTGAATTTACATTTATTACATTCGCTTAATCAGTTTCATTAAAATCAAATTCTTTTATTGCTATTTTCAAAATATTCCACCAACTCATAAAAAATTCTCAAAGAATAAAAGTCAAATTTGATGAAATTTAAATGAACGCGTGCTTAATTACAATTTATTTTTATCGGAAATCACTGAGAGTTTTACGTCAATTTTATTTGACCTCATCTATGCGTAATGGTGGTAAGAACCTGATTATGCACGTACACTTTTCCGAGCAATCCTATGCAACATTAATATGTTCAATTAAATAATGTCCTTCCACGATTTTGCAATTTCTTTAAAAATGTTGAAACCGTTAAAATATAGGTTATATTCAATATTAAATGAACCTTCAGCGAAGAAAAGATTTGACGTGAGAGTATAGTATATAGAGACAAACCAGATTGCGGAGAGAAAAGTATATATGTACAACATTGGAGAAAAATCATTTATCGTAAATGGAATGTGCGAGTAAACTCGTTAAGAAAATTATTAAAGAGTGATCAATAGTAAATCGTGAAAAATCGTGTGATCGAACTCTAAATTTAAGTACGCTCATTTCGTATAATTTTATATACCTATTTCCCTGTACATAGAAATTTCAACAATTGCAAAAACTAAATCATTCACGAGAAAATCATCACGCCGGTTAAGTTGACCCTCGTAACACACATTTCCTATCATATCGCTGAGTTACGATTTCATTAGAAATGTCCAATTTTCCGTATATGTCTATCAATATGAGCAAAAAATTCTGAAATTTTCATATAAAATTTCAAATTTTTTCCTTTATCACATACTAGTTTTTTAATGGATTTGTACAGTAGATCCGTACTAAAAAGTGTGGAATTTATACGCGATTTTTTCCTTAATGAGAGACAATCCGTTTGGAGAGAGAGAGAGATGTTTGTTTGTCCAAATTTAAAAAAAATTGAGTTCGATTATGCTGGAGCGATATTACCGAAACAAAACCTCATGGAAATACTCTGGTTTGCCGCGATGTTTAAATCTGGGCGGAACGTTGGTTCTCTTGTTCACGATTTGAGTATGATTAGTACATCGCGTCAACACAGAATTTCTTCAAGGATTCCATCGCCCGAATACTCGCCAAGATTCTCTCCCTGTTGCTTTTGCGCAAGAAATGTGCGGACTACCTCGAAGCAATCTCTGTTTCCCAAAATCTAGTGAAATTATATTACAACGGTAAATGAAAGCAAGCAACTATTCTTCTCGTGTAATTATCGAAAATAAAAAAGCATACGCACATAAAATAAATTTTGTTCTTTTCCATATACAACGAAATGCCAAAATGTTTTTTCCGGTTAATTGTTTTATTTTTTTAATACTATTATAAATATTATCAAAAAATAGTTGAAATAAAAATCCATGCAACATGAAACTTGCAACAATTTCATAAAGCAGAAAATTCTCGTCAGATAAATTTCGAGGTCTCGGGAATGAGGCGGAAACCAATGGAATTCGGATGTAGCGGAATTAGGAAAAAATTCTTATCTGCACTGGGCAATTGGAAAAAAGGGGTATACCCTTTCGTTCGTACGTTTTAATAGTCGGTAGAAGGGGGGAAACGAGCTGCGACACTGTCTCATAATGAAAATTAGCTACGTCGGCTAATGTCCCGACGCGCTATAATCCAGGAACGGAACAACAACCGGCACGAGAGTCGCGTGAGATAGTGGAATGGAGAACGCAAGAGGATGGCAATGTGATGAGAAGTGCAATGAACGCTTTTGTTGCGAGCGAATGTACTCGAAAGCTCGTTGACGATTCCTCGGGGAGAGTATGAGGCAAAATGGACTAAAATTATTCAAATTCTATCCTTTATGACACACAATTCGAACAATCATTTTCCCAGTGAGTATAAGTATACAGTACACCGACAGTCGTGGACCCGTGGTCGATGTTGAGTTTCGACGATCCCACATATTAAGCTGCCGGTGAGCAGCAATAAACTCCTAATTATTTTAAATTTCAATTTTCGCAATTATTCCGAATCTATGTGCACATTCGACTTCATTTTTTGTTAACTTAATAAATATCGAATTTCAACATTGAATATAATATACGCATGCACGCATAGAATAAAGCGTGGATTTTAGATGTAGTTTAAAATGGCATAGAAAAGCTGAAAGCGTCATAGATGTCGAAAATTCATTGTTTGGCGTGATAAAAAGTGATGAAAAACGTTGTTAGGATCCTACCAACGTTTTTCATCCCTTTTAGTTGGATGGTCGAAAAACTCACTAATCCAAAGATTTTTGTTTTTGATTTTCCCATTAACTTTAGACGTTTTACTATTTCAGTTTATTTTCAATAGCCAAACAATGAATTTTCGACATCTACGATGCTTTCAGCTTTTCTATGCCATTTTAACCCACATCTAAAATCCATGCTTTATTCTTGACTCCTCGGCCAATAGGTACGGGGATTTGGATACGAGCTGTGCACGATCTCTCGCATTGCGAACGAGAGACGCGGATGGTTACTTCGCATAATACAGCTAGTCTGATCCCGGTTAAATGAGACGGAATATACTGTACACTCACACACGGATCGAAGCGCAAGTACGTACACGAGCGGAGAATCATTCATTCGCTTCGCCGGAATCCGACCTATGTCGTCGTACTAATCGGAATCGCAGACATCTCCCGAGGTCATTGAATTCATACGGACTCTTCCGTTCACTCGTATATTTCTATCTGACCAGAAAGTACCGAAATATCCGAAGCAAGATATTCCATTCATTCTGTACGAATAAGATCAATTAATTTTCCATTTAAAAAAGACATGAGATAATAACTATATTTCTGTAAATTTGAAAGATATTGCTTTATATGGATAATGGTACGTTGAGAACGTTTAATTTATATTCAACTAAAATGGATTGAACATTAAGTACTATGAATTTTGATATCCGAAATCCCAGCTGCAAGAGATCACTGAATTTATATAATCCATTGAAGAAATATAGAGTTAATATTAAAGATAAAGTGTTGTTCAGAACTTCAATTTAAAAAATCTATACGAATTAATAGTTTCTAAGCTCGTTAATTTTAACGTTTGAATTTACTTTTTTTCAATGAGGATAAACCGTATAAAAGACGTAAAGTAAACTTGAAGTAAAAAGTTGTAAAGTTTTAAGAGATTTCACCATGTATTCGAGCTATAAGTTGATTAAAATCGGAAATTTCGATATGAGGTTTTATGAGCGGTTATAAAACTTTGCGATTTTCGACCATAAATATATTTGAAGTCACGAGAGCACAATCAAGCCCTTTAAAATTTTATACACGACCCCGATCTCATATTCAAACCAATTTCTACACATTTTTATCATATTATTTTCACAGAAATTTTTTGTGTAATTAGGCATTTAACAAAATTACAATGTATGTTTTAACCTGAACTCAGAACCATTGAAGTAAATATTAAAGACTAAATCAATGATTAAAAGAGTCAATTAGTTCTCGTACACAACCATAAATTTTCAAGAGACAATAAAACAGCGTACATACATATGAAAAAGCATGTTGTAAATTTGGATTCGAATAGACCAAGATAATTAAACATTTGACACGCAAGGGCGTAAGGAGTATACGGCGCCCTGTTGAAGGAGCCAGAAAATAAATTACGAAGTGTTTCTTAATGAAACGTTTCTCCCAGGTGTTCTTTACACGACAAACCTTGTCTGCAAAGTCTCAACGTTCCCTTTCCACTGTTCAGTCACTTGCCCTTCCTTCTGTTCGAAGCAACCCCCTTTTCACGTCGTTTTTCCCCCCACCAAGTTTCAGGCCTCTATCTGGTCCAATAGGCTCTCGTCTGAGTTTCCCCACCTCTCTCTTCTCGATCGGCTTCATGTGCAGAAGGGTGGAAACGCAGCAAGGGTTACATCGCAGGTAGGACAATAATTTTTCAGACTTGTCTCATTCTCATCGGAGGAAAAGACGGTAACCGTGTACACGGGATGAGTTAAAGCCCCGTGACGTTGAACAACGTCAGGGACCATTGTACCTACACCAATTTCTCGACAAGCTCACGGCCGCCCAACGTTCAAGCTTTCCAGCCACGCTCGAAGAAAACAAATGCATGTTCTTTTAATTAATTTTTTTTTTAGTAAAGAAAATGAACGTGCTCATAGCCACCTGTTATCAAAACTTACGTTTGTTATATAAATATCATGTATTACAGTCACCCTTTTCGATTTATCTACCATTCGGCGAAATTTGCCTCAAATAACCGACGATGCTGTAGATAACTTAAAAAAATCGATTCTAATTTGAAAGGACTGATTAGTGAGAGACTCAGGTAAATTAAATTAAAATCTCCTTCAAGTATACGTATTATATTATATGAAAATGAAAATAGAGTAGTATATCCAATGATACATGTTAATTGAATTATTTAAAATTTTGAAATACCAAAAATAAGATTGTTTTTCAAAAGATGTATTTACAGAGCCAATTTTTAAGATATTAATTTACTAATATGTACGGTCGTAAACATGCATATAAGGATACAATTTTCTAAAGCTTGCACAAATATTTTTAAAGTCCATTATAACGTTCGTGAAAATTTCATAAGCATTCAGACATTCGAGGAATCATGACTTGCTGGGGTGATATTATGTACGTGTCAGTGCTTATGCAGACGAGAAGAAGGAGAAGGAGAGAAATTTTGAGGTTTAGTTCCGCTGCTTTTCGTAACTGTTACAAACTATTATGAGAATGTAATTAAGTAAGGAATGTAGATGATGCGAAGCGTATTAAAGCCGAAGATGCTTGAAAATGCCTTTGGAGCTTTAAACGTTTGCAATACCGTTTCAACGTAGACTCTTCATATTTTTCTTTTTTCTCAAAATAAACGGAAGTTAAATTAAAGATTCAATACATCGATACCTAAATATTTGCATTACATCCATTTTTTGTCAGTGGATTAAAATACATAGATACTAATCTGATCGCACGTCAAAACTAATGAGCACACAAAAAACTTGATAAATTTGATAAGTCGAGAAAAAAATGAGAAATTCATCAGGGAATATTATTTCTGTATATAAGTTTTATTTTTGTATAAATTTTTATTTTTTCCTTTGATGAAAGACACGAATAATGCGGTAAACCGTCGAGAGTTAAGAAACAATGAGGAAACTATGTGTTGTGAATAAATCCTCGAAAAATCCTGCTGACTTTTATTTTCTATACTCGCGATCCTTTATATGTGCATACAAATCCTCCTCTGTCGTAGCGAATTCCCGAGGACAAGTGTTGTACTCTTGTGGAAGGAACGATTCGTATTTACAAAAGCTAGTGAGTAAAAAAACGGACGAGGAAGAGTTCCTCGAAGAAAGGATAAAGGAAAAGAGCAAGAAATGCTGTACGTATAACGGCCAGTCAAAAGGGAAGTATCGTGAGAGCGGAAAACGACTCGCATGGACGTGGACACGGAAACACGTATATTTTCCTGTTCTCAACGTAAATCAACAATGAGTGCTTTTTCCAACTCTCTGTACACTGATTCGGTGCTCGACAAACTCTCAGGCATAGAGCTGACATTTTGCCATCGCTAAATATTTACAAAACGCGTTTCACTGCCATTATTATATTCCCGTATGATACGATCCTGAGAGCTCAACTGAAGCAATTCTCCTTACGTGTTTCAAGATTTCGACCATCTTTCGTTATCGAAGATCTTCGCTTTCTTATGTATAGGAACCATTAAACGAGAATACTAATATATTTATTATTTAAGCTATACATAAAATTTTACCGGAAGTTTTACCTTTGTTTTCTGCATTATTTACGTATAATGCCGGATCGAGCTTTCAATTCTTTATTATTTCTTAACTCAATAATAGGTATGTCAAATAAACAGCACAGGATGCAAAATAATTGATGTGGAGAAAATCAAGCATGACAAGCGCTCGCGTTAATATTGATATATGTACTAGTAAATAGAAATTAAATTTCATGTAGCAAATGCCAAACGATATTATTAATTCATTAGAATTGAATGAACGAAATTTATATAACATATAGCTATATAACTAAAAATCTTATATTTGGTGATTTGAAAACACATTTAAACAAAAATAAAAATGAAAAATCAATTAACATAGCAGATAGAAAAAAATCATTTACTTTGGGAATGACACACATTTAAACGAAAATTAAAATATATGACCAATTAATTACTTGAAACGAGGCATCAAATAATAAGTTATGATAATAACAAATATGACAATAACACATTCTGAAAAAAAACATTTTTTTTTCATTTTTTGGGGAGGGGGTACCCCATTTTTCTCGCTAAAAAAAATGTTTTTCTCATGGCAGGGGGATTGATCAAACATGGATGATGTCAGATAAAAATCTGAATTTAAAATATGTTATAATTCAGATGAAACTGGAAATATTAGAACAAAAAAAAGTATACCTCACCGACCGATTTTTTGAGAAATTTAATTTCGAAATATGGGAATTTTGTACAGCGTCTTATGGCGCGATGCTA
>JAPYYX010001931.1:0-19807 GCA_030522605.1 Cremastinae sp. B BG-2022a
TGATTTTTCAGTCGGTAACAGCCCCTGAAATTTTACACAGTTGTACATATGACATCAAAGAATGTTTCTGCAAATTTTCAGTGAAATTTGAAGATAACTTTTTTTCATGCAAGGAATACCTTAATTACACCTAAAAATAAAACGAAAAAATTCAATTTCTTTAATCAATGATTCTGATAATTTTCAGGTCTGGACCGTTTAATTTCCATTATCTGTGATACTCCGAGCATAAGGAACGTCATAGCGTTTCCAAAAACGATGGAAGGTCGCGACTTGATGTCCGGAGCACCCGTTGAAATTTCCCCGGAGGAAAAACGTCTGTATCATCTGAAAACTTTGGACGAAATTTCGAAATCTTAGAAAAAAAAAATATTTGGTGTATGGGTACGTGAAAGAATGACGTAACGCATGTACAGACATAAAAAAAGACGAGTGTTTTATTGGAACAGTGATTCATCTCCTTCCTCCTCTTCTTTTTTAAATCATTTTTTGTTTTCCGTGAGACACTAAACAAAAATAAAAGTTGCATTTTCTTCGTTTAGGATAGTCTTAGTCTCGTTTTGCTCGTGTGACACGTTTCGTATACTATGTGCTAATTTTTATCATCATTTTTTTCTTTACAGTGTCGAAAAACCCTTGCGCAAAAATTGAACGTACACAAAACACGTCACACTCGCTCGTACAACATTGACAAATTTCTGTGACGCTCGCAGAACGACTCTGAAAAACCGGAAATTGTCCAAAGTTCATGAATAACGCATGAACGATAAAAAAAAAAACGTTTCGCCACTTCCGACAAAAATGAACGAGAAGTCGCGAACTATTTTCCACAATTACATTTTCCTCCTGATGTGCAATTTTGGAAGAGCTATTCGGAGAGTATTCGTCGGATCTACAAAATCCAGTAGAAAAATAAATTCAATGAATTCTCAAATAGGACGTGGAATTCGAGAAAGAGAAGAGAGAAAAAAAAAACAAAAAAAAACCAAGAAAAGTTAAACGCAAACGATATTCGCTCGCTTCTCACATATTTCATCACTTTCGTTTCTCGTTTTTCATATATTTTATAAAAAATACTATTTTACAGAGATAGAGATGAGACATCCATTCGCTCATTCGTACATTTATACCCGACCGACTACAATTCTTTTATTTCCTTTTTTTTTCATTAAATCCCTAACGTTACGTTCTTTTTCTCTCTTTCTCATGAACACACTCGCTCGACGCTCAACACAGTGATGACAACTAAAATCATGTCTTTCAATCATACGGCACACCGTCACTAATATTTATACATATATATAATATATAAACACGCAGGGCGTATTTAAATTATATATATATAAATATTTTTCATACACATAATATATACATACATTCTACAATATTCTCTTGTATACGAAGCCATACACGTCGTGAAATTCTCTCATATTCGAATTATAATTTTTCCTCGAGTTTTCCATTGCATCGCGTTAACCTTTCAAGCGTTATTAGTAAAAACGAACGGAAGAGAAGAAAATTTATACTTCAAAGATTCTCTAACAGTAATAAGCTTTCATAATTAATTAATTAATTAATAATAATAATGGTCGTGGTAATTATATACACGATGGGAGGGAGATCGGATACAAAGAGTTCACTGTCGAATGTACAGAGCTGACGAAGATGAGAATAATTGAAAAGTAAAAAATAAACGAAAAAAGTGTACGCTTCATTTTAGCCTTTGTTTGAAAGTATCCGAGAAAGCGTGTTGTATTACGTGCTCGAATGCTCATTTCTCTGCGTTTACGCGTTAATAAGTTCACGAGTGTAAATGAGTCTCATCGATTTTCTTATTTTTTTTTTTTTTTTCCGGAGTCGAGGAAGTTTCGCGTTTGCGTCTCGAGTGAGGCATGCGTAATACGACAAGCGAATCAAGGATATATTACGTTCGGTGGGTTCCTTCTGAAGGAATAATTCTCGTATTTTTGCTCTCGCGGTCTCAATCGTTTCGTACTCTCGAACGAGGGGACTTGACGAACGCTCACGGAGAGAAATGTGGAAGCGACAGAAAAACGTGGACGTCCTATTCGTGGTAGCTTCATATATATGTATATATCTTGTAAATTTTTAATTTCTTTTTTCTTTTATGTATATATATATATAAATATATATATAAGCCGTGCAACGTCGTAAACGTAAAATTGTAGTTACTAGATTACGCGGAAATTATGTACTATACAGAGATAAACGCAGGTACGCGAGATAATGTGAACGAGAAGGAAAACAAAGGATGAACTATGTACACGACTGTGTTACACGACACATCTCCGAATACTAACGGTATTCTTAGAAAAAAAAAAAAAAACGGCGATACGTGACGATTATTTATGCGCCGGGAACGGCGGAGCTTTTGTCTCTTTCTCTCCTCAATTACAGTCACGTTCATCGTGGACCTCAAAAAACATTACGCAGGAACGAGGATGGTGGCGCGAACGTTCTCGTAAACAAACTCTCGAGACCGGAAATAAAAATTCTTCGGGGATGAAGCTTCTCGGATGCTTGGGATGTTTTTCTCATTTCCGTGGGTCATCGATAATCGCCGATGAATCATCCAAAGCTCATTCCTGGTTGTGATCGTCACTTGACCTTGGTGCTGATTATTATTCTCAGCGAGTCATTTTTTCTTTCGGTTCTCGTCGCCGATGTTTCCACCCCCGTCCGCTCCGATCGTCGTAAGATAGAAAGAAAAAGAAAACTTGAATGAAAGTCGAAGGAATATGGTCACGTGTAATTACGCTCGAAAAGTTCTTTTTCCATCTTTTCGCTTCCTTCGCACTCCGGTGAATCGTTCTTGGAATCGAACGCGAAGAATCGCGTGAAACGAAATAAACGGCAGACGTTTCTCGTCAGCGACTTCGGTTTTTAAACTCATTGTCGCTTGTTCTCGAAGTTTTGGTTTTCTTCGTTTATTTTCGATTTCCGCTTATTACGCTTCTCGTTCAAGCGGCGACGCCTTCGTCCCGTAAAATCGTTAACACACTTAAAATCACGCGTAGCGATTGGCTTTTTGTCCATTGGTAATTCTCGTCGTTCGATAATGCTCGTTGAATTTTTTTCTCCTTTTTTTTCGACGCTTGTAGATACTCGTAGAAATATACACATACGCATATAATTTTTAAATGCATGTACAAAGGGTATTTCGGAATTTCCCTTCTCCTCCGTTATCCTTTTTTTTATGGTTTCGGGCCTGCCTCGTAAAATTTTTTTTCCCTCCGTCTCTTTTGTCGCATCGGCAGTTTCTCTTTTTTTTTCCTCGGGTATATTTTGCCCCGTGCTTGAAACACTCCGCGCATTGTTCTCGATCCTTTGACCATTTTTTTTCGAGTTCCTTCTCGACTCCGGCAAATCTTGAAGACCTTGAACAAAAAAACAAACTGAAGTTGACAGTCACGCGTAAAGCGTTTCGATGTTTCGTACTATGGCATGCCTTTCCCGTAACTTGAAGAACATATTTGGCTTCGAAGTTTCCTTATTTTTTTCCTTTACTTTGACACGAATGTAAATTCGTTCCTAGATCGATGCTCGCGTTCAACTTAATCACCAGGACGTCGTCTCGTTGCTCCGCGAATCTTCAGTTGATTTCTCTCCTCTCCCAAATATTGTTGCCTCGATCATTTTTTCCTGTCCATCCCTCGCAAACTATTTACGCTGTGTCCTCCACAGTCGGCAGCCAGAACGCCATGTTCGTGCAGGCCGAAGCGAGCATCATGTACTTTGGATTGAACTGTATACATTGAACAGGCGCAGGATGATCCCCGTTCAAAACGCAGACTTTGTATCCCGTATCCGCATTCCAGATGTGAACTCTGCCGTCCGTTGAGCCACTGAACACGAACTGGGAATCCGGACTGAAGCTCGCCTCTATCGCGATTCCTTTGTTATTCAAATAACCGGTGAAAGTCTGCAGAGGCGTGCCGTGAAAAGCGTCGATCAAACGAATTATACTGCCGTTGGTAGAGATCAGGATGGTCTTTCCGTCCTTGCTGAACTTGAGCCCTGTCCAGTCGCACTCCTTCTCCTGGGAGAGCGCGAAAGTGACGAACGGACCCTTGTCGAAGCTGCGCAGGTCGTAAAGCTTTATACACTCGGAATTGACTCCAGCCGCGAAGATCAGTCCTTCAGGATCGTAAGCAGCCACGGGACGTCCAGAGACGTTCATGACTCCGTGACAATTGGGCGACCTGAGATCCCAGAGTCTCAGCGTCTTGTCCAGAGAGCCGGAGAGAAATGTGTCCTCGACCGGGCTTATGCACAGGGACACGACCTTCTTCGAGTGTCCAGGAAAATATCTTATGTACTTGTTGTCGTGCAGACTGAGGTATCTTATCGTGTCGTCGACTTTGGTACTGCTGTGAATGGCAGTGTTCTTCGCGTGGGTGAAGTGTATGAGATCGACGCCGTATTTCTTCGAGTTAACGGTCCTCATCTGCGTTCCCTTCTCGCAGTCATAGATGACGATCTGATCGTCCTCCGAGCACGATATCAGGGTATCGCCGCTCGTCGAGAAATCGATGCTGTTTATGCGATCGGTGTTCTCGCGAAAGACCTTCGCGACTTTGAAGCTCCTCACCACGTGGTCCACGAGCTTCATGATGAGAGCGGGTTATTTCGATTTGTGGGGAAAAAAAGAGAAAAATTCGCGAGCCGCGAAATTTTTCTTCCTTTCCCGCCCGCTCGAGAGATGCCTTCGGCTCGCGCTGTCTCTCCTTCGGGGATCGTTTTTTTTTTCACGGTTGGTAAAACTACGAGAATGCTGGAGCGAGAGAGTCTTTGTTTTATGTGTGTTTATAGAAAAGTTTGTATAAAAATCGACGATGCTTCGGCTCTCGAGATTATTTGTCTTTCTCCCCTCTCTTATTTTTCTCTCTCTGCTCGTCTCTCTTTCTTTTCTATTACTGTAAATCCATTCGTCTCCGGCGGCTTATGGACGCGCTGTGCTCACGGGAAGACAAGGATTGTCTCTCTCTCTCTTATTCTCTGTTCCTTCTTTCTCTGTGATTGTGAGAAACGCGATAAGCAATCGCGGGCTTGCGCTAATCGTCCTGCGTTCCGCTTCCTTTCCGTTTTTCGTATCGCAAAGCGAAGCGCGAGAGTGCAAACGACGAGGGAGAAGGATAAAGACAGCGAGGGTAAAAAAACCCTTGAGTTTCGCGTTGCGGGCCACCCCCTCCTCGATCTTCGTGTTATACCGGCCTTGTGTATCCCAACGCTGTTCCTCCTCCGACGTATACTTTGGAAATAAACCGTGACCGTATCACCGATCGAACCGGACAAATTATCCGATCCGCAAACGTTCGAGGGTAAAAGTGTTTCGGGACGATTGTTCGGACTGAGAGACAATTCGTGTTTTCGATGCGTTTATTTGCCTCCGAGAGAAACTTTGGATTACCGTCTGCAAAAATTCTCTCACCGAAACACGAACCACGCACACGAACGTGTTCTCTCTCTTCCCACCGTCAATCGTGCCAACTGCTGCGTGCGCGATGGCTAGAGTCACGGCGCTGACGTGACTATAGACAACGCGTTCCTACCACGGCAGAGTGATCCTAGATAATTTGCTAATTTCACGGCGGACGTCTAATTAGACGATTTTTTATTTATCGAAAAGTCTGTTGATCTCACGCCGGTGTATGTACACAGTATATTTGTTTTATATTTGAAGAATTGAAGAATTCTTTGTGCAGAGTGATCAAAACGTACGTAAAAGCTATTCTCTTTATTCGAGTCTTTATAATCAATTTTCAGTTTTTCGGGCACTGATCTTATTGACAATATTTTCCAAATACTCTGTATACTAGATTTTTCCATTTTTTATTCCTTATCACGCTTTTCTCACGTACGCACGCACTCTCTCTCTCCCTCTCTTACGAAAAAATTCACCCTCGTCGCGAGCTTCGAAATATTACAATCAATTTTTTCCTTCGCCTCGCCGTGTAAAGAAAAAAATATATATGCGCGGTGTAGATAATACACAATGGTAATAGTTCTTTAATTAAATATAATCGTAGAATATATAGGCATAAAATATCACCGTACAAATTAGACATACAAAATCTGCAGTATCACAAGACAATTTTTTTTTCTCGTTTCATCTACACAATTTTTGTTACAATATACATTCATATACAGTTACTCTTATCGCTTATGCCTTTAAAATGTAAGCTACGTTGCTTTTTTCGCAGCCGATCGTAGCTTCAAGTTTTTTGGTAGCTCTTTTTTCCGCCGGTGCAGAAAAAAGCGTCGATTCGCGCGGACCCGCGACCGGAAATAATTTTCGTACATCCGGATGGCCGTCTTGATTTTTTTGGTTACTCGCTGCATTTCGCGCAATGCAATCCTCGATCACTAAAGTTTATATTAATAAGCGTTTTATTTCTTCTTTATTTCTCGTTCTAAAATTTAATGATTGCATCGAATCGTGCTATTCATCTTTTCCTTCGTTTTTCGATTTTTTTTTTCTCTAAAACTATCGTTAATTTCGTTTCAATGCATCTCTTACGTAATTATAATTATTTCATGTTTCTATTTGTAATTTTTTTCTTCTCTCTCAGCTCGAGCTAACACACGTGCCTTTTTTTCCGTGAAAGAAGATCGTTGTACATTGTCTTCGGTATTGCAGCGATGTCTTATCAATTACGAATATTTTCTTTATTATAATCATCAAAAATAATCGAGAATTAGATTCGGATAAATTAAAGAACATTTTTTTTTTAATTCCACGCATTAATTCATACACGCAGCATCCTTTTTTCTCTGACTAGGAATTTTTGACACGCTCATTATTCCATCATTCACACGCTCTTGCAGTCTTGCATAAAAAAATCGCACGTGGCGTTCTCCGTAACAAACAACAACACGTCCGATAACGATAATACTTTGTGACAACTCGCGTTTTACGTATTTTCCACTTTTTTTTTCCACTCATTTCGAAATACGCGCCCTCGACGAGACACATCTCACAACGGACTCTTCGAGGAATTGAAAAAAATAACGCAACGTCGTCGATGAGTTTTTTTTTTCATTTTCAATGAGAATAAACGAGACTGAAGTAAAAGAATTAAATAAATAAAGTGCGCTTAGTGAGAGAGTGTGCGTAAGCTTATTTCACATTTTTTCCATTCTTCGTTCTTAAATCACACACTCGCATCAATTAATTGTATCGTGAACTGGACGGCGTCATCGGTGTAAAATGAAAATCGGTTCTCCTTTCGTTTACAAAGTCGTTTGCACGATATTTTTCTTATACGGTTATATAACTATTATTTATTTATATATTTACATAATACGATTACGAGCGAAATTTCGGCTCTGTATATAAATTCGAAAACAAATGTGGCGTTTCGTGCACGCAAATTTGTGAGCAGATTGCAATTTTGTGTCGGCTCGACTGTTGAATTTTCTTCATCGTGTTAAAGTTTCGAGTTTTGAGATTTTACAAAATGCGTGTAGTTAGATTGCGCGTGTAGATCGTTGTAAAAATTTTTGTAGCGAGACATATCGACGCTCCAGTTCGTTATAAATATTTTTTTTTTCCTCAGCGGATACAAATTTTCATTCTCATATTCATTATGACGAAGCTGTATTTTTTTGTGATTTTTTTGAATATTTTTTGTTATTTTGTTTTTTCTGTTTTCTCATTTCTTTAAGGTTCTTATTTTGGTCCCTGAACCCAACAATGTTTAACAAATGTTCTCTCTCTTTTTTTTTAATGTATAACTTATTGCCGATGCATAAGACAAAACGTAGATCTCACTTTCTTTTCTCTCTTTATCTCCATTTACCCTTTTTTCAAACTATTTATTTTATAGTTTTTGCTTTTACGAGAGCGACAGAAAGGAAAAAATGTTTCGTCGGAGTTTTTATTCTAAGTCGTGCTGTGAAAAACGACTCGAGATTCTTCTTAATCTTTTCTTTTTTTCGGCAATTCAGGCGAATTCGTGTTTCGTTAAAACGTGCAAAAGGTTCAGGGATTTCTCGAGCGTTGAAACTTCATTTTAATACATCGATGTAAAGTACAAGTAAAAACGCTATTCTTGTTCGTTTATAAATTTTTGCACAGTTCGCAGTATTTTGCATAAATAGAATTTTTTTCGTTTCGTTCTCCTGAAGTTCACTTCAGATTTTAGGCAGGAATGGAACGATTCTTCGAAGGATTCTCATCCGAGAATTATACAGAGTTTAGAATATTAGTTTTTGTTTTTTCATAGCAAAATGTTAAATTTTTTCCAGATAAAAAAAATCGTTCCAACTCAGCAACGTACTTTTATTCTATAACTTAGCTTTTTTATCATCTAAGGCTCAGCACGGAAAGATCGCGAAACGAAAATCATGGATGATGACACGATTCGTACCGTTCTTACGCCTCGAGTCTCACATTCGATACATCGTTCCAGTAGTATCAGCGATATATTATTTAGATGAAAAAACTGTTCAAAAAATTGCGCTCTACGTTACGGTAACAATAAGAATAATATTAAATTTTCAATCCTCCCGTTATCGCTCTCAGCACGCTCGTTATTCGTGCAGACGTTTTCTTCGTTTTTTTTTTATTGCGCGAACTCCGTGACTACGCAGTGTAAATTTGTAAATGTGAATTTTTCTCAATTCTCCATCGCTTCATTTTTCCTCCTGACTGGGGAGCGTGAAGCGTTCGGCGAAAAATCAAGCACCCGTGATTCATTATTTTTCTCAGCCGGTGAGAAAAAAATGTCGAACGACGATTGTGAAAAAAGTTTTTCGACTAGCAACACGCGGCTCGTCTCAGCAAGAGAATTATTAATTTTCAAGATCTCTTCTGCGCCCACTTGAGATCGTCCACTCGTGGCTTGTAGCCTGTCAATTTTTCAATTATATTTTCGAGAACGTACCAAAAACGCAGCTTCTCAAGGGGCCAATTTAGCCAGCCCGTTGTTATGCAAAAATACGTCTCGTGGGGCGCTACGTGGTGGACGCGGTGATGCCGTCGAGGCAAAATTATTCTGTGCTCTTGGAGCCAAACGACCCAGCTAGGCAGCCCGAAATACGTGTGTGACCATTTGTGAATCTAAATAAACAATTCAATTATAACAAGATGAATACATATTTTTTTATTTAAATAAATTGAAAATATTCAAGATTTTTCGGGATAAAAGTAATAATGATCAGGCAACATTTTGCCGGGATTTTCTTAAACGTAAAAAATTGTATTTTTTTGATAAGTATAGCTATAGACTCCATATAAAAGAATGGAAATTAATATTTTAATAACTCATCATCCAAGAAGCGAAAATTTTGTCTATTTATTCGGTAACGTTATTCCTAACTTTGATTCAATTCTGATCATTTTCGTTTCTGATAAGTTTACGTGTTACTTTCATTTAATTTATATATAAATTTTTTTGTATATTTCAGTAATTATAATAATTAAATAGAATGAAAAACCAAATAATAAGTAATGAGATTTTAATATGAAGTTACCTGATTCGTCATCGCGACGAAAATCGCCAACTGGAACCAAAAACAAGTCCAAACAAACTTTCGCTGTACCTCCACCTCCGGTAACGTCAGAAAGTCCCAAGTCATTTTACTCAGAAATGGTATTGTGACCATAAAATTGTCCCCGTTTGTTTCAATGAAGTCGTGGCGAGTTATGCTCGTCGGATCGATGTGATGCTCGCGAAAAGGCCTCAAAAAATTCTGCAATAAAATATTAATTAAATAATACGAAAATAAATATTTTACCATTACGTAGAAATTGTAAAAAATTACGAATAAAAATAATAATAAAAGCAAAAACGAATGTTAGAATTGTATAGAATAAAAAAAATTGTGTGAAATTACAAAACGCAGACTGTAATTGAAAATCACATCGATTGTGATGCTCGCGAAAAGGCCTCAAAAAATTCTGCAATAAAACATTAATTAAATAATACGAAAATAAATATTTTACCATAACGTAAAAATTGTAAAAAATTAAGAATAAAAATAATAATAAAAGCAAAAACGAATGTTAGAATTGTACGGAATAAAAAAAATTGTGTGAAATTACAAAACGCAGACTGTAATTGAAAAATCGTTAAGCAAAATTACGAATGAAAAATTCAACGTGATGTGGCGGTGAAATAAAAAGTTTAGTCAATCGATAATGAAGGGAAGGAGAGAAGTATTTTCTACGAGAGCACAATGTACCTTTCCGAGAATAGGTAATTCTATCGATCCCCATGTATCGGCCGCCCAATGAACGAAACCGGATCCAAAGTCAGCGGTTATGATGCCGCACAATGCGGCGAACGCGATCGAGCTTAGATTTTCCAGTCTCAGGCGTACTACGATAAATATCGAGTTCACTGCCATCAGAGTTATGCAAATACCGACGCAGATGCACTCCTGAGTTCTTTTACCTGAAACGAGAAAAAATCGTGAGAATGATCGGAATTGATTAACATAAATTTGAATAAAAATGTCAAATAAAAGTGTTTGTCAAAAAAAAATGGAACAAAAGTGACTTTTTCATGAGTTTTTGAAATTTGGACTTTAATTTTCTGTCAAAAAGATGCAATTTCTCAGTTATCTGATGTTTTATCAATCATTTTCCTATTATTTTTTTATTTATAAACAAATTTTATTCGAATTAATTTATTTATGATTTATAATATTATGTTGAAAAAAACATTTCAAATAAAATTATTCAAGCTCGGTTATTAACATTCTGTACGTGACAATTATAAACAAAAATCCAAAACTTAAAAATTTTTGAGAGACTTTTTTTAGACCAATAGATCTGTTTCAATAAATAATTTTCAATTTGGAAGAAAATTTGTAAATATTTTTAAAAATAATGTAAGCAAATTTTCGTGATTTTTCATGATTTTGAAAAAGAGATCATCCACTCTCGATGAAAATGAAAAATTAGATTTGCAGAGAGTGAAACAAATGAAGCGGTAAAAACGACAGTCGGGAACTGCGAAACCCGATATTGTACACTCTCGTAATTCGATCGCGTTTCATATCAGTTAAAATAGCTTTGACATTACAGTCGCGAAATGAACGCAGGGTTTCATTTCTCTGTTGGCAATATCTTGTCTATTAAAGCCTGTGACGGTGGACTTAGGATCGAAAAAAAAAAAAAATACGCAGACTCCTCTTCATTTAATGTTCGTTCGTTTTCTTACTCCTCCGCTTTATCAATTCGCAAATTCCCGTATCATTCGTGTCCAGCCGACGTAACGATGCTCTGTTTACGCAACTAATTGTTCCTTGCGTGTTCAGTAATTAGGAGAGGAAAAAGGAAAAAATATCATAAGAGATCTTTTCCCCATGTCATTATTTCTTTCATAATTTTTTTAAAACTTTTTTTTCATTTTTTGCAGAAATATTGATTTTTTTTAAATATAATAAACTGAATTTTGCGTGATCCTCCAAACTATATTCTGGCATTAGCGCTTTTCTGCTAATACGAAATTTTTTTCATTTAAATGTAATTGTATAATTTTAGTTAGTATATTTCTGCCAGTGCTTCAAAAATATTAATTTAAATATAAAATTAACTATTTTTTATTACTATAAAAATTTCATTTTAAAATTAAGTCTTTTTTTACTTATACAAACTTCTCCCTGAGAAATAAATTTCTAATGTCAATTCTTATTCGTGTCATTGATTCATAAATAATGTTTTAAAATCTACCGCCTGCCAAAATTTTAATTTTAGACTTTTTCATAATTTTACAGGTTTATCCTTCTACACTTCCCAGTAATTGAAACTTTTGTTTTCTGTTTCGGGTCAATAGAACAAATACAAATATATTTTACAATCGCACCATTTTTTTTATGAAATTAAAATAAAATATCTTTCGACACCTTGATATTATAATGAAATAATATCAAAAGCTCAAAATGATGGAATTATGCTTCGTTGCCTCGAAGAAAAAATCCTAAAAAATTACTAATTTTTGAGCTTCTCAACAGCACTCCCAAAAACTAATTATCAAAATCAGAAATTAAAAAATCTCTGACCTGTGCTATAAAGATTGGCAAGTTCCTGAGCCCCCCTGTGACTCGGACCCCATCTGGGTAAAGTTCGATCCTCCGTCGGTGTCCTGATGACGACAGAATTCGCATTCGGATCCTCCTCGAGCATGGAATTCTCGAAAATCTGTCGCTCAGTTTTAACAGGTGCCAAAAAATTCGTCGCCATGCAGCAAGCTGCCGAAGCCGCCTGTTCGAGATGAGGAACCGCCGAGCTTTCCATTTCCACTTTGTATCATTCACAGGAGTCCTGCAAATCGCATCAACGAAATTACATAAATTGAAATAAATTAAAAAATAATAATAAACAACGAGACTCGCTCTGATGAGCTCGCTCTCGTGATCTGAGCGTTACTGACTTTCGCTTCGAGTCTATCTCGCTTCCCGATGAATTCTTCCGTTCCTCTGGGATTTTTCAAACGTACGAACGACGTGACGGAATCACCGGCGGTTTTATCTGGTCTGATTCATTAGTTGCTTCGTTTCTTCTTCTTCTTCTTCCTCCCCGACAATTTTTTTCTTCAATTTTGCACGTATCTCGTACAATGTGTATTTACATTTATGTACATATTTAGATTCCTCTTTTTCATCGGTTACAACGGCTATTTTTATTTCTTCTGCTTTCTCATTCCGAGATAACGTTATCGGGCGGTAACGAAACGAGAATTATAATGTATTTTTTATTTCTCCTTTAAATAATTGAACGAGACGTTGCTGAAATTTTAGGCCCCACGATGATCTCTCTCTTTTTATTTTTCGACGGTCTGTCTCTGTTTTCAAGGCTTGATGTTTTTTTTTTTTTCAGTTTGACACTTATCAGGGATTTTACGGTATCGTGACGATTCCCTGATAAGAGATGTTAAAGGCTGAATCGATTTACCTTCGTCGGCAATAAGGAAATAAAATATCTCATCCAAAATGATTTTCTCGCCCGTTTGACGGATCGATTTTTATCACTTTTTGTTTCCAAAATTGATATTGAGTTTATCGATTTTTAATCGATTTAGGAACCTCGTTTTTTTTTTTTTATTTTTTTTTTCGTGATGGTTTTTTGATCTAAGTTCTTCCTTCTTTTAGAAAATCCATCTCCGGTCCTCGAGTCTGAAAAGAGAAAAAAAAATCGATTAGAAAAATGTGTCGTTGGCAAAAGAACGAATTCCGTTGGCGAATTCGTTCTTCTCTATTTGAATGACAATGGAACGAGGCTCTGAATTGTTGCGATTATCGTTCGCGATGCAAACAACACGTGCGTGGGGACTCGCAAAGAATCGAGCATTCTTCTGTCTTTTCTTTTTTTTTTGCGGATTGTTGAGATGAAAATCGAGAATAATCGAGCACTCTTGTATTCGCTTATTTTTTTAGCTTTGCTATCGGAATTTACAAGAATTGAGATTTGTTAGCAAATATTTAAAAATTTTTTATTTACAAATAATTTTTCGATACAAAAGTCGAGCATTTTTCTCTTGATTATTTTTAAATGAAATTTTCTTATGATAATAAAAATTATTGATAAAAAATCGTGAATTCTTTTTAACAAATATTCAGTTAATTTTTTTTGTAGCGACAATTTTTATTTTACGATATTTTCAATAAACAAATCGAGAATTCATTTCATTTCTTGGATTTATAAATGGAATTGCTAAGAATCGAAATTACTTATCAAATATTTAATCAATTTTTTTCACGACGAAGAAAATTTTTAATTTACGACGAATTCTTTTTTTTCGTTCGACGAAATTGTTTCTTGGTAAAAGGAATTAGAACAGAGACCTTGTTTCAATCTTCCGAATAATTGACAGAACCGTGCCGAGCGCGAGTCCGAAATTGCAATTTCAAATTTTTCCTTTTTATCTCGGTGATTTTTCAATTATAAAATCTAGGTCGATGGCGCTGTCGATTTTTCAACAAGTAGGTTATTCGGTAAAAATGCATTATCAATTTCATTCACACGAAACTGAATTCATCGACTTATTTAAATTCTATTAAAAAAATAACAGCTCTAAAAAAATTTAATAAAAATAACAACAAAAATCACAATTTTGACACATTTATTTTTATTTCAAGATTGTTCGCTGTGTTCATTTTCTTTTTTGAGCGTATGATGAAAGAGACAGAAGTGTAAATCGAATTGCTAAGACCTTCGTCACATACGACTACGATGAGATCACGTCACTTATCCAGTTTTTAAAATCATAACATTTTCCGCGTAAAACGATAAATTGGAAGAACCTGATTTCGTCGAATCTCTTAAAATTCTCACCAAAGTAAAATGTGAATTGACTTTATCTACTTAGTTTATGAAATATAAATAAAGGTGTAAAAATAATTTATTTTAATCTAAAAACTTGTTAGACGAGTATTTTACTATTATGTAATTTCGCATTGGATAAAACAGCGATAAAAATATACGTGCAATAAAAAAAGTAAAGAGAAAGTTCATTCATAAAATAGAGATAAAAGTGTTAAATATAACTTTAAAATTTTGAAACTTACTTAGACTATGAATTTCACGTTAAAGCGAGTAGGACGTCATTAACGCGCACGTGCGACGAGAAAGGAGAGAAAAAAGAGAGAGGACTATAAAATAAAATAATACATATTGTTTATTTTTTAAATATCTGAACTTATTTTTAGACAAATTTATTATACAATTAACGTTAAACTCAAAGTCAAATTAAGACAATTTTAATTTGTGACAGTTAAATTTGAGCTTAGAACAATATTTTTTTTTATTTAACATTAAAACACTCAACAAGTTGTAAAAGCGTAAATAAAACGAGAAAAGTAGAAACAGATTTAATTCACAAGATTGAAATAACTCATTGAAATTTATTTTTTTTAAATTTGACTTTATGCGAATATTTTACTGTCAACTCAACGTCAACGCACTTAACAAGCAATGAAAGCGTACGTGCGAGCAGAGTAGAGAATTAATTCACAAAATTAGCATAAGATTGTTTGATTTAAAAAAATTGCAATTTGGACGAATATTTTGCTACGAATTTCGCGTTAGAGAAAGTAGTAAGTGACGAAAGCGTATGTGCAACGAGAAAAGTAGAGAGAGAATTAAAGAGAGAGGGGAAAAGGTTCGATCAACTTCGGGAAAAAAACGGTGATTGTCGCGTGCCGGATTGCGTGTTGTGGACGTCGTCGTCGTCGTGGGCGAGCACGCAACTGAGCCACGAGAGGAACGCCGTGCAGTATTGCAAAAATCGCGAATTTACGTGTTCCCGTGAAATAAATGAAAAAACCCGAGCGGAAGATATCACGTGCATGACAAAATAATTTTTAATTTTTTATGAATTTTGAAAAATTGATTTCATCAAAATATTAAAAATTAAATACAAAGTTACGAAATCGCATAAATAAACAATTGAACTAACATAATTTGATTGCTTAGGTGTGGCTGATTTTTCATTTCAAATTTTTAAAATAAATTTAACTTGAAATATATAAACATTAATTAATATTTAAATAATACAATAATAAAATAATATTTAGCTAATTTTCTATTACTAAGTTTCAAAATAAATTTGAAATACAAACATTATTTAATACTTAAATAATATAATAATAAAATAATAAAATATTTAGCTGGTTTTCTTTTTCGAATTTTTAAAATAAATTTAACTTGAAATATATAAACATTATTTAATATTTAAATAATATTTCGATCTCAGTTTCTCTAAAAACGTTCTGCAATCAATCAACGTTGATTAAAAGCCAAAAAATCTTATAAGATTGGACGTGAGGATGAAAAAAAAATTGGCAAGTATCGATGAAAAGTCTCGTCAAGTGACAGTGTTTCTTATTCGATGATTAAAAACGGAAGAGAAGCGTGAGCGAGAGAATATAAATTGTCGCAGTGTGAAGAGAAGCTCTAGCCGTGAATACACGGTTGAATTGCAGAGAGCTAGAGTCAGAGAGACAGAAAAAGAGAGAGAGAGAAAACTAGGAAAATCAAAAAATAGATGAAAAGACAAAGATAGACAAAAAGGAAGTCTACATACGATTTGAAAGAGTCAGAAGAGATGAAAATTATAAAAAGTGTCTCGATAGATTCGATTTTTCAACGAGGAAAAAAATGAAATTCAAAAATTAACCGCACACATTGCACTTTGCGAGATTTCATCCAAAAACAATGCATCGTCGAGAGTGCAAATTATCTCATCAAAGTTCACTCAACCTCGAGATTATTTAACCGAGAGTGATTCTATTTTTTTTCTTTTTCTTACTTTTTCGTCCGTTACAGCGACATTCTCTCGCGTTTTCCCTCGTACACAGCCGCAGCTTCACGTTCCTCTTTATTTTTTACCTTTCTCTCAAGATTCGACACTACGTTTAATAATACGCGATAAAAAAGGTGTCGTATTTTTTCTTCATTTTTCACACACACGCGCGTTCATCCACATCGTATTTCAAGATAAATTCGCGAGGCACCGCTGCCGGTCCGAGAGAGAAACGTCCCCGAGAATCGTCGAGCGACGACGTGCTGTCTTCGACTAAGGTCTTTCCCCATCTCTCTCTATCTCGGGCTCATATACACAAGACACGAGCTCTCCCTCCGGCGCACACCCGCCCGCGAGAACGCTTCTAGTTTCTCCTTTTTCCACCCATGAGTACCGCCGCTTCTCGCGCTCGTACTATACCCCCGCGTGTATATACGAAACGCTTTATTTGTTTTCCCTCCTTCTCTGCGCGACGCTTCCGCGTACTTTCGTCTCAGACGCACAGCGCGAGCATCGTCCATGTACGAACATAGAATACACCGGAACATCGAGATACACACGAACGGTGTGTTCAATCGACGCCGACGACGCCCCAAGAGCGTCCGACGATCGCAGCGCCGTCTTACGGTTGTTATGACACCTCTCGGCGCTCTCTCGGTCCGTCTACTCACCTACATTATTCACTTGGAGAAGCTTTTTCTCTTTCAATTTGCGCATTTCGAGGGCTCCCCGAAACTTGAAAATTGACTCCACTCCGATAAATAATTCTTAAGATTTCAATTTTTCACGGGTAAACCGTAAAACGAATCTGACCGTTATTTTCATTATACGCGATTTTTTTTTGACGCGAAACGTCTTTTTATTTTCTATGAAATTGAATGCGGAGTATTTTATTCCTCGTATTCGAGTTCAATGAATCGTTGATCTATTTTCGTTTCGAAGCTTGTGTAACGATTACACAATTGCCAGTTTAGAGGTTTTCCCTCGTCCTTTTGAATCGAATTGGGAGCGACGATCGTTTTTCGTGAAAAAAAGGCGACATGCAGGAACGGATTTCCGAAGATTATTCTCTCCCTCTCTCTTTTCTTTCTTTTCATCCAGATATACAGCTCGGTACACTCTGGACGATTCTCATACACGCAATTGGTCGTGAACGATAACGATTTAACGATCCGTAACGCACACGAGAGAGAGAGAGAAAGAATAAGGCAAACGGGCCAGCCGATTGTGAAAAATTTATTGGGCGCGTGCGTGTTGTCTATCACACACTGCGGGACAAGTCTCCTCTATTTTGTCTTTTTTTCTTCGTCCTACGACCTCTGGTTGACTGAACCATATAGCAAAGGGAATGACCGAATTATGTATAAGAATAACATTATGTCACGAAGGGGAAATAAAAATTTTACAACAAAATATATTTTTCTCGAATGACTTTTTTTTTTTATCGCGGTGTATTTTGACGTCGAGCATGGGATTGGGTCTCTCGGAACTGAAATCCGTTGTTTTCTTCAAACGCTCTCTTATTCCTACGGTTTAAAAGAAAAGTCTTTGAATACCCGTCTGAGTGTACGCGGTGAGGACACTTCGCTGCAAATTCTCCCGCATTCGCAGCATGAAGTGATCGCCAAGACGTCGCGCTGCAATGAGCGAGTAGCCTCTGAGGTTACCGAAGGAGGCGCCAGCTCCGCCTCGGCTTCACAATTAGAACTTATTCTCTCTCGAGCGCAAATCTCTCACGCTATACTCCGGAGATACTCGGCTGTCAAGTGGCGTCCTTGCGCGGCGTCCTTTTAATAATCGTCTCGTAAATGACACTTCACAAAAATAAATTGCCAAGCTTCAGCTCGACAATACCAGAAAATTCGCTTTATTCATTTTCCAATTACCTTCAACAATCCTGTTCGCTAAAAGAAAAAATATGTACGTGCCTATCGCGTATTCGTCTTGATTGGTACAACTCTTCGGCGTGTACAATTTTTTTTTTACATAATTTATTTCCACTATTTTTTTCATCGCTCGCCGTCCAAGCTTTCGAGGGGCGAATATTGGATAATGAAAAAGTACATTCTCAGAGATGAGAGCGCAGCCGTAGCAATTTATATTTCGTTGCGCGAGCTCTGGTGTAAACCCCGAAGTTCGTCGACCTTTGACAGCTCTCGAGGAGAATAACGAAAGCTTGGGCGAAAACGTGCACGTACGGGTCTATAATGTAACGTCCGGTCTCGTCTGGTTTCAATGAAGATTCCACTTGATCAAAGAAGCTCTCGCGTCGCTATCTTGCTCTCTTTCGAAACTTTGTCATCACGATGTTCGCACACGTACAAATATATACACAAACACACACGCACACACACTTATATGCAGAAATTCATCGAGTACTTTCCGCTGTGAAGTTCTCGCCTTTAATTTAGAAGCCAGTTTGATCTGCTTTCAATTAAAAAATCATCGGTTCGTCCCGCTCGCCATTCATTTCGTCTCATTATCGCGTCATTACGTCCTGGAGGAGATGAGAGAGAAAGAGAGAAAAAGTAGCGTTGGGGGTACGACTTCGGCCTCGACCGAAAACTTTCCTCGCGTATACGTCTCGTGACTCTATTGACTTTACTCGAATACTCTATTACTCTGTCAAAGTTTTTCTACCAGTAACCTCCAAACACTTTTATTATTATTTGGCAATTTTTTAACGTCTTCCAGAGTGTTCTCGAGGCATCTGCTCATTTTCGCACGTTGCATAAATCAACAAAGCGAATTTCCTACGGTAACGTTTCTTTTTTCAAGTTCACGATCGATAGTGACGGTTTTCACTTTTTTTTGACGTTTTTTTACCGATCGCAGGGGTTGGGAATTTTTTTCTTACGTTTTTTTAGATCGGAGCGATAAAAATTGCAGCGTTCGAAATCTTTTGAATATTCGATGAGTCGTTTTTTTGTTCGAAGGAAATAATATTGTTGAAGAGGTTTAAAAAAATTGTTCCGCGACAAGATTGAAAAATTATCCATGCGAAGCTTTCCGTTTACAGCATACACATTGAGCTAATTAAATATTTATCTCCGCTTACTGAGATATTAACACTTGTAATTTTTAACCCTTTAAATGTAAAGTCATTTTTACTGCCTACACAGGATAACGTGAGGTCACTTGTGTGTTCAATGGTTAAAAAAGTCATTTAAAAATGTTTCAAAAAATCTGAAAAAATTCATGGCGACTTATTAACTATCCTACATTGGATCCATCGAAATATTGCCGATTTTTTTGTTTATATATTTTTTTCATATAAATATAGAGTAGGGGGGGGGGGGCAAAATGGGGTACCACAAAAATTTGGTGGAAATTTACAATATTTCAAGTTTTGATAAAATTTAATAACAAATAGTCTTTTATTTGCTAAGAACATTGTATTTGGTAATTTAAAAACACATTTAAACGAAAATTAAATCTAAAAATCAATTAACATAGCAGATCGAAAAAGAACATTTTCTTTGGTAATGAAACACATTTAAACAAAAATTAAAATAAATTATCAATTAATTACT